>JANKYE010000013.1:11316890-11331354 GCA_032467995.1 Erythroxylum dillonii
CTAGACTCTCTACGCCTCTTCACCTGACTAATGTCTCTTTCACTGACTAATATAATATGCCAAGTCTCATTCATTTATGCTTTTTTTTTTTTTTTTTGACAAACCTTAATTAACAAGAGACGTGAATTTTATATCCTTCCAATTTGTAAACTTTTCTCTGACAATCAAAGGTCCGTTGTGATATTCATAAACATTAGTCTAATATTTGTGATGAAAGTGATTCAAGCTTGTGAGTTTTGTACGAATAAAACAGCAAAAGAAGCCATGTGTTATTATTCCCCACCACCAATCTAATCTAGTCTAATGCACAGCTCCGTTTCAACTCTTATTTGTAATTTGACCTCCACTGCACTTGCCAAGTTTCCTGAAATCTTCTATCTCGGCGCTTACTCTTTGTATCAACTTGACCTAATTGGCTGATGGGACCACGAGACACATCACTCGGTGTTAGGTGATAACTTGTCGTATCTAATTAATACATTAATATATAGTTTCGGAGCATATTAATACACCCTGAACAAATTTAAGTAGAAAATTTGCATGACTAGGAGAAATGAGTAAGGAAATCACGTGAACATTGCCTCATATAATTCGAGCCAAAATCATAGTCAACCTTCGATACGTAAATACACAAAACGATGAGAATATTGAACATGTATGTACAAAATGAGCCGAGCATCAAGTGCTAGATGATTTTCATATAGAATTTGGTCTCTCTTTTTTTGGTTATTTAAGGTAGGATCTATGAGTCAAGCTAAGTTGATTTATCCCATCAATTAAATCTACTTAAAATTTTCATATTAGCCGACGAGATTATTGTCTTGGTCTATCATCATCAATCACAATATATATGTGGTCAATGCGAAACTTGTCTTCTTTGGCGCCAAATGGAAGAGACCACCTAGTGAGTCCCTCTCCTAATCCACCACATGGCACGAAAAGAAAACCGAGTCCCAATGTCAGACTTCCATCCTGAGTAGACACATTCTATCTCCGGCAGTGGCCAGGATCCAACGTGTTATGAATAAGGTAGCACGCTGCAGCTAAGTTTGTGTGGGCCATTCACAACTATACATAAATGCCAACGTTTTCAATTTTTGGTCCTAATTTCTTAATCTCAACTTGATGGGTAGAGCCGGTGGTCACCAAGGTGAGATATATATATATAGGCATGCAATTTCTGATAAACCTTCAGCTGATGCCATTGATGATGGCATACAATATTCTTGCATGTGTAATATATATATATATAAGCCTACATTTAATTATGTAATTTACACTATAAATGATTTGCTTTTTAATATGAGAGATCAAAAGAGAACCCTAAATCCATATGTGGGGTCATACTCATACTGATTAGGTGTTAATCTATCCAAGGCATTAGGTTAAATTCCGAAATAATAATATCAAAGCCTATATATTTTTGTTTTGTCTTCCAATTTTCTCTATTCATTCGAGGAAAAGAAGGCCAACTTGTTATAAAGAATCGCTGTTCAAATATGTAAGAACTCCTTGGTGTCATTGCCGACAAGAAGACTCCCAGTCCCAGGATTGTTTAAGTCAAAATGATGTGATATTTATTATGTTATATAGACTTGCTATAATGAGATGTAACCAAGACAGGACAAATATCTCCAGGATTCAATCCATCGGATACAGGTTCAGTACTTCTTCAATCTGTAGCTATCAGCCGTTGAACTTTTAACAACTGTCCACCAATAAGCTAAGGTTGGACTTTTATTCAGCGTTCATATTTCACGTAAGAAGGTACAATTGGCGAAAGGTAAGGCCTTGTCGGGAACGGAAATTGTTAACGAATATATAAAATTAATTAAGTTGGTCTTACACAATAGCTTAAAGTTATTGTGGCGAAACAGTCACTTAATATAGTATTAGATCAGCCTTTGTGATCAAGTGATTATGAGTTTAAATTCTACCACCTATCTAATATTTAGTACAAGATAGAGTGAATCTCTGTAAATTTTAAGCCTAAAAAGCTTTCACTTGAGAGGGTGTATTAGTTAATATATAAAATTAATTAAGTTGGCCTCACACAACAACTTAAACTATTACGATGAAACGGTCACTTAATAGAAATATTATAAAGCAACTGTTCCCCTTAATTAATTATTCATCCCCTCGTTTTTTGCATGTTGAACTATTACGTATTCTCGTAAATTTCCAAGTTTAGTCTTAAGTTTCTTACCGTTGCCATCAAACCTAGACGTGTTTAATTGTTGTACCAGGTACATAATACTCGCCAAATTTTTATTTCAATTATTATAGATTGTGATTAATTATGCATAGCTAAATTTAAAGTACTTAATTTTAAATTTCTTAAAAGTAAAAATAAAATTTTAATTTCCAATATTAAATTGATTTTTTTAAATTTAACTTACATAAATTATTTGGCATTTGCTTGATAACTTACATAAATTATTAGGCATTTTCTTTTATTAATTTAATTTCCAATATTAAATTAATAAAAGAGGGTAATTTATAACAGGGATCCCAAAATATGGAAAATTGAAACTACTCAAATTGATATTTTTATTAGGTTAAATATAAACTTAATTTATTAAATTATGATGCTTACTTTAAATTGGAAACTCAGTTATTTATTCATTTACTTGATCAATTAGAATCCACCTTTTCTTTTTGTTATCATTCTGTTTTTACATTAATTGAGAATAAATGACTATGAATGCGTTACCCTTCTAATCATATATATGTTTATTAAATCTACATTGCTAGTCATATCGTTCTCCCAACTCATGTTTGTCTTCATTAAAATCCAAGTCCCGCTGCGCCCTTAATTATGATCCTACTCAATACCAAAGCTCGGATAAGAATTTCTTAGTATAATAACGTTTAGAACGGGAAACCTATTTGGAGTACAAGACCAAAACATTTGTAAATTTGGTAACGGATAGGCGTGCAATCATCGAATCAATGTATATTTTTTTCTAATAATAATGAAACTCGAAATCTGAATTGTTGAGGGTGAAAACTACAGAAGCACCAGTTGTACAGTCAAATTTGAGTTAAATTGGCCGTTAACATGCATTTTTTCAGGGTTAATTAACCAATAAAATTTCAATTGGCATGCATGCAGAGCAGCAGTGGTAGAAATTGAATTGAACCATAGAAGAATAAAACAAAGAATGCCAAATTGCTGAAATCAAATGCTGGTCTAATAGTTGGTGGTGTAAGAAAAGAATAGTTGCACATGTTGTTAGTTTGTTTGGCAGAACCAAATTTTTAGTTATGAAAGATTTAATTCGACTAATGTTTAATTTGTTATCAACGGTAATCATATGTTAGGAACTGACACTTTAAACGGCTTTTCCATGTGGTCTCATGTGGTTTCCACGACCTTTATCTCACAAAATATCCTGTAGTCAAACCCCATTATTATATGGCATCTAATTATTAATTAAACCATGTGTATATATTGATCTTGTTCTTGGTTCAGAAATTTGGTAAAACTTCTTCAGAGTATATATTTGTTCAATAATTAATTAAATTAGCATCAATGGTATGTATACAGTTATTATAGTTACAAAGGTAGTTGAACATGTAGCATGTTCGGTGGAACCTTTTGCAAAACATTAACTTCCTCGATCTGAATCTGATTTTGACCAGATTCGTTCATTCCATGTTGGTACCATCAGTTGAATTACTTAATTTCTACACCAATCCCTCCATATATACAAATCAAGGAAAATGAGGTTCAACTTGATAAACACAGGGATGCACTTAATTATACATTGTGAAAAAGGAATGCACTTTGCCTTAACATTAATAATAAAGCTTTAATTATTAAACCTAACATTTAGTGGTAAGTAATAAGGACGCTGAAACTAATATTATTTGTAGGAAACTCAGAATCTCGGTTCTATTAATAGCAACAAAGCAATGATTTGATTGACTTAATTTCCATTTTGGGAATGCAAATGGGTGATAACTTGAAACCCATTGAATCGAATACTCTGGGTCAAATGCTTGTTTTTAGTTCTCAATCCCTAAATAGAAAACTTTAAGGCTGGGCGGTTCAGACAAGTAATTTTACTAGGCTAGGCTGCTTCAATTCCTTCTCTCCGATACCGTAAACTAACCGGCCTTAGATATATAATGCCTTGTTAGTGTGTTAAGTACATGACATGTGCATTGCATCAAAAGAATCGCATCCGAAACGCGTTGCCCAAACAAAACTTTTCAGGCATTAATTTTATCCACCTAACGTTTCAGTTGTAGGTAAGATTTTCGAGGGAAATTTTGTTTATATGCGTCTATTGGAGATAGATAGAACTAGAAAAAGAGATAGAGGTTCATGAATCTTCATCAACCAAGCCCCTCCTATACCTGAAACATGCAGGACCACCTATCTGGTCTACATTTTATACTATCCAGCTTCCTGGTCTCTCACAGGAACCTTGAGATTCTAATATATATGGCTTGTGGTATATATTAAGACAATGCCTGTAGTCTTTGTCATCCCAACTCTCTTGGGAATTACTAGGGGAAGTTAATAAACTAGTATTTCTCAAGTGCAATAGGTAGCCATCTCGAGAAGAGCATAGTTTTGGGATGATACTTGGTGTTTGATTTCATCACCTAAGATGCATTTTTTAATAAATACTATCTCCATGCACATGGTACGTTTATGAATTGGAGAAATCATTTCCAACTGCATTGTTCTTGTGGTTGTAAGAAAAAGATTCAACAGTGTCAACTTAAGATAAATTCACTTGACTTATTAAAATTAAAAGAAAAAGGATAAGGATAAAAAAATATATATGAAATTTTTATGTGATTTAACTCATTTCGATAAATATTTTTGTAGTTTAAATTTATTTTATAGTATTACAAACTTCTAAAGGGATAGTGTCTACTAAGTTATCTTACAAGGATAAATTTTTATTAAATAATACAATATGTTATTATTAATTTTTTAGAATTTCTAATATTACAAGAGATTTTAAGTAATTTAAAATAATTTAAAAAAAAAAGCTTTTATGATCAATAACATAGCACAAGAGGCTTGTACCTTTTATTCCAAAGTGAGATAGCCCTAATGTGTTAATTATGATCATTAGTCAAATCAGCAGCTATATTAAGAAAATAATTGGAATTAAATAATGTAGCTCAAAAGAATGTAGGAGGGTTTAAACGTTAAGTTAGTAACCTAATGCGGATGTCAACTAACTATTGTTAACTTCATGTGCCAGGTTTAATAAGATATTGAGTTCCAAATACAAGCATATAAAATGCTTGTTGAATCACTCTCCACTCTCGAGTCTTTAAGTCTCGCCTGTTCATTCCCTAAATCCCTTTCTTAATCAAAACTTACCTGACTTTTCATTTTCTCAACTTTGGAACACGAAACCTACACTTAGAGTTTGATGGCTATAACCATGCAAGGGGGCGGCACCTTGGATTAAGAGCACACAACTTTATATTTAACCATTGCCTCATGCAAGGCTAAGGTCGTGCCAGGTGCATTGATCCTATTAAGCGGCATCTCGATGACTACAGGGAGTTTATAAGTACTTTATAGGTTGCAACTGCACTCAATCAAACGGTTTTACCGACCTCATCATCAACCCAACATAAACGTTGGGAAGAGCTCCTCCTTTAAATTAATGGAAAATTGGAAGGAATGAATCGAATCACAAGGGAGAGATTTAAGTGTTGTTATATAAATACACCCCCCATTTATGTTTACAAACGCAGTGCATGTTCTATTCCATGTGATCAGCATAAAAATATTGTTAGGTTTCTATAATTAGTGGCAACTATATATTTCCACATCTTTATTTTATTTCCTCGTTGTGGAACTGGTGGAAACAATATATATGTTAAATTACTTTTATTCTATAATTTTTTTAAACAAGATTCATAAGGGTGCATTTGGAACTTATTGAAAGGATGGCCTAATTCCTTTCATTTCTCGTTAATTATTTCGTTTATTCTCACAAGGAAAGGAAATTCGTGTCCAAAAAACCTTAATTGTTGGGAATATGAAGCCAACTTCATGTGTTTATATATACTTGGTTAAGCTTCCAACAATAACATAATTTATTGAAAATGTGCTGAGTAGGGACCGAGTAGCTCAAGACATTTAAGCATAATTGATACGAGGTGGAAAAAATATATATGCCGACCAAAATATGTTGGCACAAAATATATATTGTTCTTGACAAGAACCCTAATTAAAATCGCCATGATCGATATCTGGTTCCAATCATATATACATTGACTAAGATTTTAATGTTCTGAGGAAAAATCCAAACATATGCCAGAAAATATTCCGACTAGAATTGACTCTTCATAAGATCATTTAGATGCTGGTGTATTGTTTTGTTGCTTAATTATAATTTGTGTTTGAGAAGTGATCCATCAATTGAGATAATGCTGATATATACAAGATAGTTACCAAGATCTTCTAAATCTATCCAAGCTACTTATTCCGTCAAACAATTTGTTTTTTTTTTTATTTTTTTAAAAAAATATGATTCCCTTAAGATTTTCTTTGTTCTTTTGAAGGTTTAATATTGTTCATTCCCGCAAAAGTTTCTTGGTGGCATGTGACCATTTAGGCATTGACCTTGTGATCAAAAGACTCAATTAATCCCTCTCTTTTTTCTTTCATTTGGCATTTCATTATTGCTATTAACCAGCAATAAGTTTAATAATGATGCTTCTGACTTGAAGTCTTAAGACGTTAAACCTTTGATACCTGTGTGGGGTTATATATAGGCACTTACTTAAGGAATTATTAGATAGTTGCATTACATCCTAATACTATGTTATATCCTCATGTAACTCATATTCAAACAAGTTATAATCAGGCTGAAATACTAGATTAGTGGCATAATTAATTATTTCGTTAATAATTTTACAAAATTAAAACTCCAATGCTCCAAACTGCCCTCAATAGCGGGAGCGAATCTTGTTTGATGCTGGTTTTCATAAGGGAAAGGCATGCATTCATCTTTGTGCTGGCTTAATGATTGGTCAGATAGTAAGTGGATTCCTTTTCTATTAACCAGTTATGAGCTGACATTAAATATACGACTGCAATAAGTAGCTATATTATTTTATGGCTTATGAATGATGAGAAAAAGAATTCGAACTAAAACTTTAATCAAGACTACAGATATATGTATACAATTAAATAGAACCTCTCTTTTCTCTTATGATCTTAGCGGGTCCCTTCTTCATCATGAATTGAACCCAACCACATATGCTAATTGATTTCTCACCTAATTCAGCGCGTTTACTCTCATCCTTCTTGGTTGACTGAATGGAGAGCATCGTGTACAAGCATACTTTTAGGAAGAAAAAATAAATAATTAGTTTCTAAAGAGAATATAAAGCTTGACTAAGTGCTCAAGGTATAACTAAATCTAAAGGGTCCAAATGTAATCACGTCTGAAATTTTGTGTCCAATAAAAATATATAGTTGCAATTTGGTTAAATTCAATTTTGTTGAGAACATAACTCCTTGGCTTAGTTCTTAATTAAAATTTGACTCTTTCAGTTAACTTTAATGAATTTCAGTATGATATGTGAGAATATTAATTATAAACTTTTGACCAGTACTAATTTATCAAAATCCATAACACTTTTAAGTCCGACTTCAGTATCATAACCTTTCGAGTTATCATCGACCCTTGGAAAAATTGATGCATACAGAGGAGAAAATTGAAAATTTTTTTAATTTCTGGGGTGCAATATGTTTCGTTAATGTGTGCCAATAATGTTGTTTCAGCCTTTCAGGTATCTGTTGAGATAGTCTTATCGGGTAATTTGTTTAAGTCTCTTCGATATCGAAGATTCAGTCCAGTTCGTAACCCTAGAAGAATATTGTACACATGGAATTAAACGTTAACATATTTTCATATGTTAGCCAGGTATTGTATTATTCCACAAAGCTATCATCGTTGCCTTTTTTCTCAGCTGAGAATGTACTGGCAAAAGGAGAGAGCATGCATGTGAAATCTGATGATTTGTGGCGATAGAGTGGCACCGCCAATTTTGCATATTCCAAGACCTACGGGTTTAATTACTTTCTGCTTAGTGAAAGTTGGCAGCTGAGAGGTTCCAGCATGTATATGAACTCCAATCAACTTCCCTGCTATATTAACTTAATCATTTCGGCTTTCTCCAACTTTTATTTACGCGTGACTGAAACTCATTATATATATATATATATCTGAAAACCTTTTTGCATCATTTAGTTGGTAAACACAAGCACATTATAAATATAACGCCGAAAAACACTCTCTTCCTAGCAAGTTCCGCCGGCCACACAAAGTATTGAACGAAAGCTCTATATATGATATTTCACATTAAAGAAGATTGATTACAAAGGAAACCAATGAAGGTACGCGTATTATTCGCTCTAATCCTAAAAGTTGAAAGCTTAATTGATCGATCAAAAGCTACTACTAATTAACTAGCTATGGAGGAGCAGTACGCAAGATTAGTGGGTACATGATGGTGGTGCTGGCTATTAGTAATATACTCCTACAAGCCAAAACAATCCTAATTACTACACAACATTTATTAATTTCTATCTGATCATGCATTGGATACGAGTCCATGTGTTTGTATCTCTCCTTCTTATCTCTTTGTAGCGTTGCATTTGATTTGGAGGCTTCTTTTATAATTCTTTGAGAAGAGGACTAGAGCAAAAGTGGAATGATGATAGTACTCATTCCAAAGCATAGTTTTAATAACAACCTTAGAAACGCTAAACTCATAACTCTAAATCTTTTCATGAAAAGGAGAGACTCTTAAGGAATTCAAGGTTTCATTCACATGCTTCCCTGTGCTTTCCCATGAGAGTTTTTTACGCGACCAGCTAGCAAGTGGGTTGGTGGGCACACCAATCCACTTTTCCAACTCAAGAAATACTCTAATTCCGCAAAAGTTTCTACTTTTACAAATCAACAGTATATATATAACTACAGGCTCTAAACCTAGCTAGCTGTTAAACTAAAGCAACTCAATATAGATATTATGAGTGAGTACCGTGATCAGTTTCACCGCCATTGAAATCCTAACTAGGTGCATTTTTTCCCTTAACCAGGAGGACGGGTGTCGACAGAGGACAATATTCTGTGAGTTACCGAAAGTAAGATTGATCATTAGCCTTCCACGTAGTAGTAGTAGTGGAACGGACATCAAGGCTATGGTATAATACTATAATCAACATGCAGGCTCAAATCAAAAGCTCTAGATGGTTGCATTTCACAATCTTTCTCGTCAGATAACCTCACAAACTCCCTGCAGTGGAATTCCAAAGCGTGAAAAAATTGCTCCCATTTAAGTTGATTGTGCTAGCTGCTTTATGCTCTTAGTCTTAGAGATTGTTCTCGAATTGAAAATGCATTAATTGACCAAGTTGTGGACACCAACTTATGAGCATTCCAAGCATGCATAGAAGTCATCAATTAATTAAGCTGCAAATGCTAATTAAAGATTCTCGGTTATATTTAATTTGGCACTTAAAAGGTAATAGTAATATACAAAAGAGGAAGAAAAGCTGAATTAATAACTTATCACAATTGTTCATAACGATGATAAATATACAGTTCTATTATTACAGTATATTTTAAAATTTGAATATAAATAGAAATTGTTTTTTAATCAATAAATACAATAGTCTTTTTTCGATTAAAAATGTCGAAAACCTGATTCGTGAAATGAAAAGTTCATTGTTTTTTTTTTCATTTGTTTTCACTTTTAAGGTAATTATTAAGAGTGTTCTTTTATAATTAGAGAGTTACAAATTTAACTTATGGAAATAATTTTTTATAAAATACAAAAATAAAATTTACCAACGCAATCGCAATGCAATGATGATGCGGATGGAAAAGGCCTAGGTAGTATTGAGCTCGAAAGTGTGGCATTGCATTTAGGTTCGATAAAGATTAGGGTTGTAGGGAATTGGACAGTCCTGCTTGTGCTTGGATGGAAGTAATATATTTTGCGGAGTGTAGGGCTGTGGCAGTCGCAACTCGCACGGCACGCATCATCAGCTACTGATGTGAAAGACTAATAGTTGGCAAGTATGGGCTTTGTGGGCCGAAACCAGCCAGCCTTACAATTCGCAATCCCGATGCGTGGAGCCTTCTGGGTGGGGTCCATCATCACTCAACTTGGCCGATCCTCTCCACGTGGGCGTACCGAGTCTGTCCTCGTCAGCATAATCACTATGCCACGTATTCTATTCTTTTCTTTTCTTTTCTTTTCTGTTCCTGTGTGCTTTCAAAACTCTACGTGACAGTCGAGGGGCACTTAGGTTATCTTTAATCGGGATATAATAAAATGAAATATAATATACTTTAAAAAAGAAGAGTTTTATATTAAATTTTATTTAATTTTAGTATAAAATAATAAATAATATTTCACCATAGTATATTATAAATCATTCTTTCAAATAATACTTCACCGTATTATATTATAAAATCTTTAATTTTCGTATTATATTATAAAATCTTTAATTTTATAATATTACATACATTTCATTCATTATATATAATTCTATTAAAAACTTTAGTTCAGCGTTATAATCAAAGTTCCAGATAAAAGACTTGGAAGCAGCACTCCCAAATTCTCCCTTTTAGCCACCAGGATTTAGTAAAACTTGCACCAAATAGCCTCACTCACGGTGCTTTTTTTATTTTTGACATACAAGTTAATATCCTTCCCATTATATGATATCGAGTGAGGGTCTCATTAACAGAATTAATTTGGAGACTAATTTCTTGGGTTGGTATAAAAATAAGACTGGAAGCTTGAGCTTGCTGTGAAATATTCGAAGGAAGCCCTTGTTATTAGCTGTGTTGACCTGAAAACCATGCAAGACATGACTTGATGTCGACTTTGCATTTAATTCCACCATCTTTAACGAATAAATAAAATTAATAATAATCTGCAGAAAAGAAAAAAGATATTAAACCTTCAACTCTAATGAAGCTTAGCTTGTAGTACAATATTTTGTAGCTTTGACATGTTAAAATAATCAAGGGCCTCATTTGAGAACTACCCATTAAAAAAAAAAACAAGGCATTAACTCTCCATCCTATCACATGCAATCTTTCCGAGCTAATTTCCCTATTTAAGCACCACAACCCCTCCCTCTTCCTTCATACCAAACTTCAATTCACTTCACAACGCAACACACCAACATTACAACAAATCTCTTATACTTCAAGCTCTCAACCTCTGCTTCTAAAAATTGTGCTTGATTCCTTTACTGTAACAATCCAACTTTCTCCTTCCATTTCGCTTGTTTCTTGAGTTCCTGTCCAATCATGGAAAATTTGTTTCGTTTAGCTGATCATCAAGACTTCTTCTCTCGTCGGTGCATTTGGGTTAACGGTCCAGTCATAGTCGGTGCCGGACCATCTGGCCTAGCCACTGCTGCTTGCCTGAGAGAGCAAGGTGTGCCCTTTGTTGTGCTTGAAAGAGAAGAGTGTATAGCATCTTTGTGGCAAAAACGCACCTATGACAGGCTTAAACTTCACCTACCTAAACAATTCTGTCAACTCCCAAAACTCCCATTCCCTCAGGATTTTCCTGAGTACCCCACAAAGAGACAGTTCATTGACTACCTTGAGTCTTATGCCAACCATTTTGAGATCAACCCACGATTCAATGAGCGTGTGCAATCAGCTAGGTACGATGAAACCAGTGGACTTTGGAGGGTCAAGTGCGTGTCCACAAGGGGCTCCACTCGTACTGAGGTTGAGTACATTTGCCGCTGGCTTGTGGTTGCTACTGGTGAGAATGCAGAGTGTGTAATGCCCGACATCGAAGGATTGGCCGAGTTTGATGGTCACGTTATTCATGCTTGTAACTACAAGTCCGGTGAGAAGTTCCGTGGACAGAAAGTACTAGTTGTGGGATGTGGCAATTCTGGCATGGAAGTTTCTCTTGATCTTTGCAATCACAATGCTTCTCCATCTATGGTAGTTCGCAGCTCGGTAAGTTCTCATATTAGTGTTCAGTAAATTACGTTCTGTACTTTACAATCTTCCCTCGTGGGAATTGTTGCTTATCGGATTGTAACGGTGTCTGTTAATGGTTTTACAGGTTCATGTTCTTCCAAGAGAAATATTTGGCAAGTCAACCTTTGAATTATCAGTTTTGCTGATGAGATGGTTACCACTTTGGCTCGTTGACAAGCTTTTGCTAATGTTGGCTTGGCTTGTGCTGGGAAATATTGAGAAATTTGGACTAAAGAGCCCATCCATGGGTCCTCTGGAGCTTAAAAACACGAAAGGAAAGACCCCTGTATTGGACATAGGATCACTGAAGAAAATTAGATCTGGAGACATCAAAGTTGTTCCTGGAATCAGGAGGCTTACAAAACGACAAGTTGAGCTTGTTGATGGTCAAGTGCTTGATGTGGATTCAATTGTTTTGGCCACTGGATATCGCAGCAACGTCCCTTCTTGGCTTCAGGTGAGAAAAGGGTTTTCATTTCTCTTATTATATTCCCTTGAGAAAACATAAGAAATTCAGGAGTTTTGTCCTGTTATATATGTATGTATAAAAGGCTTTTAGAAGCTTCTTTTGTAGTTACATAGTTAAATATGTATCGCAAAAGATGTACTCTTGATTTGATTATATGATGTGCAGGAAGGTGAATTCTTCTCTAAAAATGGCTTCCCAAAAGCCCCATTTCCTAATAGCTGGAAAGGAAATGGTGGGCTCTATGCAGTTGGATTCACGAGGAGAGGGCTATCTGGTGCATCTTTAGACGCCGTGAGGATTGCTCAAGACATTGGCAAAGTATGGAAAGAGGAAACCAAGCAAACAAAGCGAACAACAGCTTGCCATAGACGTTGCATTTCACAGTTCTAAGACCAACAGCATCAAAAGTTTCTAATCAGATAGCCAATTACAATAGTTTCTGTTAAGGTTTAAGGATGTAAAAGATTAAAAAGGAAAACACTTGTATGATACGCGGAAAAAAAAAAAAAAAAAAGGAAAATGAAGCAGATAGCACAAAGACAGAGCCCTCTCCGAAGGCCCAAAATTTTGGTATGTTTGGGCATTTCCCAGCTGAGGATGACGAGGCTTTTTCCCTTCTTTTTCGATTTTGGTTTCCTGTACTCTATACTTCAATGATTAAGTTAAACAAGACAGTTATTTAAATGATCAAAAACACTCTACTATTTTGTAACCCTGGCAAGTTTGCTCAGTTTAGTAAGGATGAACTGAATCCATTGCACGGAGAAACCGATAACAGATAGAATATAAGTATTAATTCCCTTCTCTCCTAGCTGTCTCAAGTTTTCATGCATTGAACACTAATTATCTATTAACAAAGCCAGTTCCTATTTTGGCAAGTCTGACTCCTCCTGTCAATCTCTTTCCTTCTTTCTTTACATAAGAATAGGGCAGAATCCATCAAAGTCTTATCAAGGCCGAGATCAAAAACATCCATCACCAGAGAGGTAGGGTCCAAGGGCAGTGGAACTTAGCTCCACCATACCCACTACTTGTGCTTTTCTCCATTTCTCTTCTCTTCTCTTCTCTTCTCATAATAGCCAATCCCAAGATGGGCTAGACATCAGTGCCCCCTTTTAATATTGTTATCTCTCGCTTTGACCTACTTACCAAATAATACATGGCTCAAATTTCTCTCTGCTGCCTAGCACATGCACCTGGGAACCAAATTCATAAAATTTCTCTTTTATGTGCTTCAATACAGATTACAGAGCCTAATCAAGTAAAAAGCGTCAAATGTGGGTGTGAGGTGAGCTGTTTAATTAGGTAAATTAATCGATAAATAGCTAACCATCTTCCTACAAGTTATTTTTGTTACTGACAACTGCAAAGCTGTAACAAAAGCAAAAGTAGGGGCAAAACTAAAATAAAATAAGTGAAAATGGAAGAAAATATTTTTTTAAAAAAGGAAAATAAGGGAATACTGACCCAAACTAATGATTTTTTTTTTTTGTGAAATGGAAATTGAAGAACAAAAAACCTAATGTCTTAAGACGGCCACAGAAGAGGCATCATGAGCTAGAAGCTGTAGGAGTGTTCAAGAAAACCCGTGAACCTATGAACCAGAACTGAACCACATGAACCGAACCTGTAAATAAGGTTAACCAAACCTGAAAAATCAGGTTCAGGTTTCTAACTTGCGGTTTTAGGTTAACAGAACCTAAACCGCACCTATACCAGTTAACCGAACCAAACCTGATTTATAAGTTTAGGTTTAAACCTGAACCTGAAACACCCAAAAAAACTATCATATATTTAGATATAATTTAAGAGAATATTAATAATAATAAATTTACTATATTAATTCTTGAGTAAAAAAAGAAGAAAAGGAAAAAAACTACTTTAATTCTATATTATTAAATGTTAATCTTGAACATTGCTATTATAAGTAACAACTAATGTATAACACTCAATACTTCTACTTCAAATA
>JANKYE010000013.1:11357257-11368024 GCA_032467995.1 Erythroxylum dillonii
TGCAAAATGATTTCTTAAAAAGTTTTGAAATCTATCGTTTCTCCAAACTAAGCATGCTTTCTTTTTCCGATCCAACAGTTGGATGAATGTATATATTGTGTTTTGACTTCGGGGGGAAAATTTCATTGATCTATGAAGATTTTGACAAAATTGTCCTCATGAAAAGTTATAGATCTTTCTTTTAGCTTTCCAACGGTATATAGTATGAAATTTTTGAACATTGGAGTTGAAAGTTATGATCATTAGAAGTTTGTGATGCTGCATAGGATGGACATTTAGGACAGCTACATTGATTGGAAATTTTGACCCTTTAGAGGAATTTTTGGAGTTTTCATAAAAGTTGTAGGTCTAGAAGTCTTTTCCGAAACGGTACTTTGAATGACCTTAATCCGATATCTCTAGTGAAAGTTACGCCCTTTTTACCAATACAGGTCAGAAAAAGAAAAGGAAGAAGGGGAAAGTCGTGATCGCAACCCTGCCAAAATTTCGTGCAAGTCTGCGCGATCGGGACCTCGTGGCCGTAGGCGAAAGTTGCAACCGCGACTTGTCGCGATCACGACCCACAGTTCCCCCTCCCAAAATCTGAACATGTTCCACTCTTTTGACCATAACTTTGTCATCTGACTTTTAAATGACCTGATTTTTGAACAAATATATTCCTAACTCATTTCTATATCTCTACATAAAAATTTATAGCTTATGGTATTAATTTGAAAAAGAATGATTGATGGAAAGTGAGGAAATATGTTGGAATAGTATGAACTGGTATGATTTAACTGAACATGCTTGGGTATTTTGGTTACATCTTATTTTGTAGTCATCTAAATGAGATGATATTTTATTTAGAGTAAACTAGAAAAATACGGCTACAAATTACATGAAGAAGTCAAATTTAGATACAGTCTTTAAGACTTTCAATTTCTAGATGGAAGTAAGGTATAGTGTATCGTTACAGAATGAGAATAGTCTGAAAATATTTGGAGTATAACTTTTAAAATACTAAACCAAATTGAATGATTTTGGTGTCATTAGAAACTTTATACAATGGGGGACATTTTTTTAGAAGAAAGTGTTACCAAATTATTTCGTTTGCATTGTATACTTTATCATAGAAAATAGACTTGAAGGTTTGAAATTTTGTAGAATTTATAAGAAGAAATGAGAGTTTAGATAATGTATGATCTTGTAATGTTGGAATAACATTAGTGAATGACTTATTGATATCAAAGTACCGAAGGTATGAGTTTGCTTTAGAAGAGATATTCATATGATTAAAGTGGTGATTCAAAGAAGAGTAAAGTGTATCAAGTTAAAGTGAATGAGAATTTGTTATTTGTGAGAGCAAATAATGCTACAAATGAAATGACGAGTAATTGAGTTATAAAAAGCGAATGTGGAGATAGTGTAAAATTTGAAAATATACCTAGGATTGTTATTGAGCATGCATTATACTTATTCTGTATACACATTTGTGCATAAATAAATGCTAATAATTATGAAAAGTTATTAATGTATGTGTGTGCAATGTGTATATTGCATAATTTGGATGTGTAGGATAAATGTCTGCATTCAGGCATTTCCAGAATTGGAAGCAAATGTTAAACTGGAGCATACTGTGAGTAGACCGAGATGGTCTTACTTTATTGTTTGTTTTATTTATGTTATGAATTGAATGATTATGCAATGTGAATGTGTTAGTTCTAGACAATATATGTCCAAGGAGTTTGATAAATGTGAGAACATTGAAGTGCTCCTTGTATGTGAATTTGATTGAAATAAGTGTACATAATTTGATTGTTAAATGCTGGACCACGGTCCGATGATAAATGTGTTATGAATGTACATTTGCATATAAATGAAAATGTGATTCTCAACTTTAATGTTAAATGCTAGACTAAGGTCCGATGATATAAGAATGTGATTGAATGGGAATATGCAAATGTGACTGATGCATTTCATTACATGAATGCGTGAAAGATAAAGGCAATTGTGACAAGAGTAGCCTCCGAAAAAGAGCTTAAAGCTCAGAATGTGAAAAAGAGTCTAGAGCTCAAAAAGTGATTAAGAGCCAAAGGCTCACTATGTAAAATGAATTCGGTATCCACTACGGATACGGGACAATTATTAATAAATCTGATATCTACAATAGATACGGGACAGTTATAGGCACTCGGTCACAACAATAAAAAATTGAAAGTGAGTCTCATAAGCATTACATATGCATGTGATGTATATGATTAAAATAGTTTGAATGATTTTTTAGTATGAAATATGCCTGAAGTGAATCTGAAATGAATCTGGTTTTTATGAATTGTATGTGTTATGTGACGGAGTGAGCCATAAATGATGGTCAATCATTAAGTTCTCAAAATTCACCCAAAATTTGTAATTATTTTTCATGCTCAGAAGAGTTACCCCATTGGACAAACGAGAGTAGACCTACTGCATTCAAGTAAGAGATAGAGGTCGGGATTAGATTGCGTTTACATTTATATTTTCCTTATTTTGTATCAAATTGAGTCTTCTAGAATTATGGTAACATGTATATTTGAATATTCTGTTTTGTAATAACCTTCCAAAGTGGAAAGGTTTGTAAATGAGAATGATCTTGAGTGTAATGATAATAATTGTGATTATACTGTTCAAAAAAGGGCCCAATTTGATTAGTGGTTTTCTATTGTATGTGTGAGATATTTTGAAAAATTTGTAATGAGTTCGACTATTGGACTGTTCTAGCATACCACCCTCGCGGGATTTGCACTTAGATATCACTTAGGATGTCGGGTACGTGTCTTGAAAGGGTGGGGTACTACAACTATGGTGTATCGTTTACATGGAATGCTAAAATCAATTGTGAGCGATAGGGATCCAATTTTTATGAGCCAATTCTGACAGCAACTATTCAAGGCAAGTGGAACCACACTCAAACACAGTTCAGCTTACCACCCTCAAATGGAGGGTCAAACAGAAGTTGTCAATCTTTTTTGGAATAATATTTGAGATGTATTGTAATGGATCATCCAAATCAGTGGTTTGATTACCTTACGTGGGTTAAATTTTACTATAACTCATCTTATCATACATCTACAGGTTTTACTCCTTTCTTTTTTATATATGGTAGGGAAGCTCCCACTGTGACACCATATCAACCAAGAACAAGTACAAATAAGGCTGTTGATTGTGAGTTGACAACTCGAAATGCAGTGTTGCGTCAATTGAAAGACAATTTGAATCGAGTTAAAAATGCTACGAAGATTCAGCATGACAAGCATAGAAAGGAGCGTGAATTCAAGGAGGGTGATTTTGTCTATGTTAAACTGCAACCTCACTGCCAGAAGACAGTCAGAGGAACCATTTGTTTTAAACTGGGTAGACGTTATTATGGTCCTTTCAAGGTGTTGCAAAAGATTGGAGAGGTGGCCTATAAATTAGAATTGCGTGAATCTTCTCAAATACACCCAATGTTTCATGTCAGCTTACACAAACATTGTGATCAACTGCCAGAAACTAGAACATTACCATTACCACCATTGGCTTATAATGGCCAACCACAAGTATCTCCAATGGCTATTATCGACAGCTGCCAAGTTTTGAAGAACAACAAATGGAAAGCGCAAGTATTGATACAGTGGAATGGTCTACCACTTGAGGAGACTTCTTGGGAGGATGCAGAAAAAATAGAAGCTGTGTATGGACTAAAGAGCACACTCAACCTTGAGGACAAGGTTGTTGAAAAGGAAGGAGCAACTGATAAGAGCAAGAGTATAAAATTGAGGCCTAAATCCGAAAAGGTTACCAAGGCTCCTACATGGGCCCAAGATTACTTGACCATAAAAAATGTGAGCACAGCTGGAAACACCGAAATTACTCATTAAGTTGACACTTATTATTGAATTCTGATTTAGATTCCTTTTGAGTAGTTATAAAGCTGCTAGTTGTTATTAAAATTCTATTTTGAAGTTGTTTCTTTTAAAAGGGTTGGCAACGACTAAGTTGTAAGGCAGAAAAGATATCAATCAATATCTTGTTTCTCCTTTTCCTTTCTCTCTTTTGGAGGCTGATAACCTTGAATTAGCATTTTGTGTCTGTCGCATCGAATAGGATAGGAAGGGATAGAAAAACAAAAACTAGGGAACCTGGGTCTTTCGGCAAAGTGGCAACAGTATGAGGACAAATCCTCTGTCCCCAAATATGTGTACCTACCCTGTGCCTTTTGATCTAAGCCATCCATTTATGTGGGACCCACATAAATGGACGACTTGGATCAAAAGGACATAAGATAAGGCTAAAATAAGGGGCCAGAGGATCTGCCCCGCAGCAGTATCCACTATCCAGTGCTTTTGTTTGACCTAAGTGTCAGTACTAAACATTAGCATTAACCAAGCTCACCTATCGATAAAGCTTGAAACGGGGACAAAACTACAAATTAAAACAAATAATTTACAGATTTTGCCCATCATGTAAACAGTGTCAATATCAGTTGACACCACCCCAGTTGTAGAGAGTGACCGTTATATCACCATGGTTAATTTAACTTTCTAAACAGTTCAAAAGGACGTTCGCATCGACTTCAGGGAGATTCAAAGGGTACTCTATTTCTTTCAATAGATTAATTTGGATTTCTTTGGATAGTAACCAATAAAAGATTTAAAGATTAAGCAAGCAATTGCTAAGAACAAAGCAAAAGTCTACATTTGTTAATTCCCACCTAAACCACTCGGTAGTTTGGTGAATCGTAGAGCCCAATATATTTGGGGGTAGCCCTAGTCCCTAGTTTAAGGCGTGGCAGTATAACGATCATCCAACAAGGCAAACAACTGCTTCGTACATTTCCTGATACCAAAATCTAGTAGTAACTGCCTTCCTAGCTCCTCCAAGTTTGGAAAGTTTTCCAGTTTTTGTAGCCATGGCTTCTTTCATGGCCCATGTTTCTTTCAACATTCTCAAGCCTCCTTACCTCCGTCATAACAAGACGGGCAGCAACTACTTCAACTTTTGCAGAGAAGTTACCAATCACAACCAGATTACTTCCACTTGCATTACCGGTAGGAGACATTGGAATAAGCCAAAACCTTCCACTATCACCTCTTCTGCAGCTAACAAGCCCTCTCCTTCTTCCGAGATCAGGTGGGTCTTGTCATCTTCTTCCCCTTGTTATTGCTTTCTAATTTAAGACTTCCTTTTGTCCTGAATTCAAATGGATTGGCATCAATTGATAAGAAAATTGCACATATAAGAATACGGAAATCGGTTCTACTGAAAGATGTTGCTTTTCCAGGACTGAAAAATAGATAATGCTTGCTTCTTTGGACTAAGATGGGATATGGATAAACTTGAATGACAGTTTTTCTCCTTTCATTTGTAGTTGTTTTATAATTCCACGACTAGACTTAGTTGAGAATAGTGATAGCAGATTTTGAAAGCACGCTTTAAATGATTAAAGCAGAAAAATTATGAGAATTTTGAGGTTGCGTGGCACGATGAGTAAAGATGAATGATGTGCTGCGGTTCGGAGGTGACCTTGTGTACAGATTATAGAAGCATATGGCGCTGGGAATGTGAATACGAAAGACCTCTTTATTTGGGAGAACTATACCAGGAAAGGAGTAGAATGGTCACACTGTTTACTAATTATAGGCTAAACATCTAAGAAAAGGTTAGCTGGACTTTGTTTTCCACTATTTTATTCAGGTTGCATATTGAACAACAAATTAACATGCTTGTTGGATTTAATATAGAGCACAATTGAAGCTAGAAATTTAACCAAAATAAGGTTCTTGAATGCTTCCTAATACCAATGAGAATATTCTGTGCAGCTACAATTATTTTAGTTACCTCTTTCGCAACTTTATTTTCTGCAGTAGTACCTTGAACTCCGAAATGAATGACGAAAGTGGCTAACCGATCCAACTTTTATCTTTTTAATTATTATGTTAGCATAGAAGTTCCTTTAAAGTTTTATGGGGACTCTGTTTCTGTACAAACCTTGGCCTGCGACATTGTCCATCACCATCATTGTTACAACTACCATCCTCAAAATTTATTATTGTGAAATGCATATTCTGGTAGATCTATTCATCATACATGGTTCTTTCTAAATTTTCTTCATATGTTTGCATAACTTGTACCTGTCAACTGAATAATACTGTCCAAAGTTTGCTCTGCAGAAGGGAAGATTTTTTATGACTCTGGATTGAGGGTAGGTCGTCGAATGAGTTTTATGCAGAGTGTTGGAGGAGGGTACAAAGATTACTGTGTTCATTAATTAAAGGGACTTTCGTACACCTATAAAAATGTAACTATCACGTTTTATCATTCTAATCCTAATGTTCAAGTATGTATCTGCTTGAAATGATATGAAAAGCTTTTAAAATTCATATTTTAAAATGCAGTACTATACATTACCCTGTTCAATTTCAGCTCCTATGAGCATAAGGTTATACATTACCTAGTCTAGTTGCTTGTGCAATTTTGACCAATCCTCTTAGAAACTATGCTTATGGAATTTACTATCTTCAGGAAGTGATTAGCTTGTTAAATTTTTTTCCGATTCTTCTCAATTTCCTCTTCAACTTTGCTGTGTTACTCAATGCTTCTCCTTTAAGGTTCTTTTTAAGTGATTAGCTTTCTAAAACTTGTTCTGATTCTTCGCTATTTCCTCTCTGACTTTGCTGTGTTACTCAACGCTTCTCCTATCAGGTTCTTTTTACCAGTGGAGCTTCCTTGTAATCATTCTTTATTTTGTTCTTCAGCTCCTCAGCAAAGATAAGGAGTGAAGTTATCTCTCCATTTCGATCTGTTCGGATGTTCTTTTATCTAGCTTTTATTGCAAGTGGCGCTCTTGGAGGATTGATCGCAACTACACAATTGATTGCTGCACTAAATAATCCATCAAGAGCAGCTGAGGTTACCGAAATATTGAAAGGTCTTGGCATAGACATTGGAGCAGTATCTATATTTGCATTCCTATATTATAGGGAAGATAATGCTAAGAAAGCACAGTTGGCTAAGCTTTCAAGGGAGGAAAGCCTTTCAAATCTTAAGCTGCGGGTGGCCGAAAGTAGGATTGTACCACTTGGCTCCTTGAGAGGTGCTGCTCGTCTTGTAATCTGCGCTGGTCCATCGCCATTCATTCTGGAGTCTTTTAGACGAAGTGAGCCCCTCACTCAGAGTCTGTTGGAGAGAGGGGTGCTTGTGGTGCCCTTTGCTACAGATGGTAATTTGCCCACTTTTGAGTTTGATGAGAGTGAGGAGATGAAGGAACTAACGGTAAGAAGGAAGAGACTCTGGCAGCTGGCTCCTGTATACGTTACTGAGTGGTCTACGTAAGAAAGAAAGTTGTTTTAGTTTCTTTCAATTCTCTTTGTCTCTCCCTCCCTCTCATTTCCTTTACAATTCTATGGGCAGGTGGTTGGATGAACAAAAGAAACTTGCTGGCATATCCCCTGAATCCCCCGTGTATGCCGTCTGCTGTGCAATTATTCGTTGTACCAACATATGCAACAATTTCTTATGTAGTGTGAATTAGTGAATACCATAACTTGCTATGCCACGAGTTTTATGAATGTACTGCATCACTACTCTATTACAGGAATGTGGAGCATGCCTATAATTTTTACGGACCATTTCCCTTTCCTATTTTCTCCTGTGAAAATTATTTTGATGTTTGTCCTAAGAAACTTCCTTATTGGTGTTTATTTTACAGGTATTTATCACTACGTTTGGATGGTCGTGTTCGTGGTAGCGGGGTTGGTTATCCTCCTTGGAATGCTTTTGTGGCTCAACTGCCACCAGTAAAGGGAATGTGGTCAGGTCTTCTTGATGGCATGGATGGAAGAGTTCTTTAGGGGAAGTTAGGTTCCATCTTGGATTTTGGATGGTACTTGTACTTTTGTTCTTTAGGACTCCTAATGTGTTGGAGGTGTCGTATCAAGCTTTCATTTGAGGCGTTATCAGCAGCAAAGCCTCTTAAAATTTTGCTCTTGTTCTGTTTAGATCATGATAGGACAGAGAAATGATTTCAACGATCGGACATACACACGAGCAATGGGCATCTCACCAAGAACTGTACTCAGTAGTTGTTGATTTTGAATTTGGTCTTTGTTAAGGCTTGTAGTGAAGCAACTTTATCTTCATGTTTATAGCAATACTGGCCTTGGTTTTGCAGGCTTAGAAGCACAAGTATTAAGACTCTTTAATTTTCCTTGTCTCTTCTTCATCTCTCCGTCAGCTAAATACAAGAGAATGAAGCAGAGCAGAATGACATCGATGACAAAGGCGGATTCTAGATTTACTGCAACATAAGTAGTATCACGTAAGCCACGTCAATTTTGGCTAGGAAACAAATTCCTGTTCGCCCTGAAAGCAAAGCAAATGGCCGGACATTGAGCATAAGGTAGGGGTTTCAGAATTGGAACTTTTGAGTAAAGGCATATCCGCAGTCCGCTTATTCATTGCAAATGGGATTGATGCCAATCGGAATAGGTGGTCTACAGCATATGCTTTGTTTCTCCAGTTTCTTCCTGAATTTAGTTCTGAACCTCCAACCTTCCACTGATGACCTTCTTATGCATTTGTTAGTTGTTAATGAAGAGACGACATTAATCTGTCTGAACCTTCATTTATAGATTTCGTTCTTTTAGCTTTCTACAACAATTCCACATTTGCTTCCAACATATATACTTTATTGGTAGAAATATCCAAGATGAAAGATTGGATTTGGTTTTCAAGCTCTACTTTGTTAAGGTTTCATCTTAACCGAATGCTTGTAGATGAAACCCGGTTAAATATTCACGAATTAGAATAACAGTTGTTAGCTATGGAAAAATTGCAGCTAAACCCATGTTGCTTGTCCTTTACTGGAGTTTGGATTAATTTCTTGAAGGTAGGAGGTACTTCTACCTATATATATTAGGTTCAAATCTAAGTGAAAGGAGTCAGTTCTTTTTTGCTTACAGTTTCGGTTATGGAGTTACAGAGAATGTTTTCTTTCGAATCGACATGCACTCTTTGAACCTATAGGTAATCACACTGTTAGTTGAGCAAACTCCAAATGAGCAGTTACTGGAAACAAGAAGAAGTAAGGCAGAATCACTAAGGAGTATGATAAGCATTCATAAACACAGACAGGAGTAAGCATCGAGAGTGGGATAATAATAATAATATCAACTTCAAAATTATAATAAACACAGACTGATTCACACTCATTTAACTTCTTCGATTTCATCCAAGGCATAGTTGTTCGTAGATACATTTGCATAATTAACCTTGTCGAATCGAACAACAACTGGATACCGAGTCTTGGGATCCTGTCCAATAAAGTTGGAAGTTGAGAATCAAGAAATATACTCGTAAAAGGACATGACAGAAATAAGACATATCTGACCTGATCAACAGCTACAACAGATCCAATGCCATTGAACCAGTAGGACTCCCTCCTCAGAATCTTAACCTGAAGAGGAACACAAGCTCTCTTTAAACTGCAAGCGTATCAATTTTATGCAAGACTTAACTAAAATGAAATTCTTCACAGTGACATTGTCCTGCAACGTCATTAAGAACCAACATCATCTTTTATATCTGTCGCTGTAATAATAGGCTATAGATATAACCATCTTTCTGTTTTTTTTGCCCCCCTCGACTGGTATGAAGCATTATCTTGCCATCAATCTTAATGTGCTTAATTATTAACTCAAATATGAAGGCTATGGAAGCCGACTGGACGATATTTAATACACAGGTTATGCAAAGAATATTATATGCTTCTCAGGTATCATACGGAAGACCAACGAATACTAATATCACCTTAAATTTAAGATTTTTTAGCACTCAGCAGAGTACGAAGTTGCAAAACTTTCACAGATAGGAAAGAAAGGAAAAGTATAGTCTCCAATTTTCGATCGTCTTACATGGCGACTATACCTTAGCACTTGTTTTCAAATACGAAACTGTGACAAGGCGGCAACTTTACCTTGGTTCCTCTCTTGGGTCCAATTGGCGGTGGCTTTGGTTTTGGAGCTTCAGCTTCTGCCGTCGGAGCAGCTGTGGTAGGTGGTGCTGGACCTTCATCGGTGGCTTTTACCACAAGTCTGGAACTTCTGGCGTTGAACTTGGAAGAGAAAAGAACCATGTTGGTCTTGGAACCTGAGTTTGTGTTGGTTGCAACATTAGATGTCAACACAAAACCTGAAGCAGCCGATGCCATACTGCAGCTCGCCATGTTCTGACACTAACTTTGGCAGAAAAACGAAAAGAAAAGACAGATGACCGGTGAGATTGAGAGGCTTTGAATTAATGAACACAGTTTTTCTGTGTTCTCTCTCGAGAATTATCTCATCTTGGAAACTAATGTCAATCGTTTCCTCCACTAGAATGCTGCCACTTAGGCACATCCCCTTTCCTTTGGATAATGTGTTTACACGTCATAGTTTGTTGAGACATGATCCAATTTTCAATATACTACATCAATATTTAATCATCGACGTATGATAGTAAATGATAAAAACACATCTGCTCTTTTGGATTTGGTTTGATGCTCGAGAGTTAGGGTGGCTGGGCTGACGTGAGTTTGGGAAGGGTAATTAGATAAGGAATGGAAAGTGAATAGTTAGTTATTGATTTATAAAGGTAATAGTTTGATATCCCACTTTTAAGAAATCTTTCACATACTCAATTTAGTAGAACCGTAGAAGAATGAAACTTATTCTTTATTAGTGACTCTTTTTTAAAAATATTTTTAATATTAATTAATTTAATTTAATTAATTAA
>JANKYE010000013.1:11399185-11435740 GCA_032467995.1 Erythroxylum dillonii
TGGGAGCTTAGGTAGAGGACGTAGGTCTTAGCACCGAACCTCTATAAAAACAGTGTTTGATCTTCTTCCCTACTCTGTTCATTTAAATTTATTTAAATTGTTTTTGTGTGAATTAACTTCTGATTTTGTTGTAGAAAATTACAAAAAGATTAAGGATCTATTCAAACCCCTTTCTAGATCACTTACACTTTTTATAAATTTCTTCCAAAGTGAAGTGAAACCTCAATGTCACATAGAATACCCCTAAGTACAATAATATAATACCCTAACTAAAGCTTAAAACTCAAATTATCTCACTATAGCACTTTTATTACTCTAAAGAGGCTCACTTATACAAACATGAGACATGATGCACAAATGATTGGAAAACACTTACAAAAATATGTAAAAAAAAACTCTCAAATATTTCCTTTTATGTAAACTAATGAGAAAACATGTATGTATAAAGTTTTAAGACCCCTTACTACTCATTATAACCAAAAATTAGTAGTTACAATTGCTACTTGCATAGTACTAGTCGATTAGTCTAGAATATTGATCGATCAATGTGTATTAATAGTATATAATCACTAGCTATTAAGACAGTGGTTGACTAGTAGGCATATTACTTAACCAAATATGACACATTATCCATCAATATATGAACCAATGTTACAATAAACTCTTGATATGTTAAATTTGATAAGTTTAACATATATTAGTTGACCATTAACCAAAACAATTAAATTAATCCCCCTAAAAATATGATTTTAGCAACTTCAAATATTCAATCTCAATTTTTTAATGCAACTAAAATATAAGCACTTTTCAAAATATTCTTTAAAAAGTGTTTATATATGGAATTAGATGAAATACTTAGGCATGATGAGCCATTAAGATCACCAAATTAATAAAGTGAAATTACATTTAATGATACAAAAAGTAAAATGATCTTGATGAATCTTAATCTTCCTTTTTCCTTAGCTTGATCTTCACTTTGCAAGTTGCAAACTTCATCTTTTTATTTTTTTAATCTACAGAGAGTATCTTCTTGAGTTTATTAGGGGTGAGCATTATTCGGGCCGGCCTAATTACCCGGCCCGGCCTGAATTAATTCGGGTAAGGAAATTCTAAAGTTCGGGTAATTCGGGCCGGCTCGGGTGTTACCCGAATTATTTTCGGGCCGGGACGGGTAAGGGAAAAAAAATTCGAGCCGGCCCGATTACCCGAATTAGGTTTAAAAAATTGTGAAATAAGGTAATTAGGGTAATTCGGGTAAATCAGGCCGGGATAATTCGGGTAAATCGGGCCAGGTAAATAGGTAACTCGGGTAAATCGGGTCGGATAAATTCTGGTAATTGAAAGTTCGGGTTCGGGCCGGGTAAGGCAAAAATTTTTTTGGGTAATTCGGGTCGGACCCGAATAGTGAAAATTCGGCCCGAATTACCCAAATGCTCACCCCTAGAGTTTATGACTACATCTTGTTCTTATATTTTTTCTCATTAAAATAATAAACTCATTAATAGTATTTATATGTTGTTATTATCAAAATATTGATTGGAACTTCCCTTAGTCCAATATATAAGGAATGTGGAATTCTTAAAGAATAAATATAATATAAGTGCTTAAAAATTTAGGATGAATTTGACTAAAAAGATTTATGAATATGTATATGTAAAACTTGGATATATAAAGAGTATAAAAAATGATTAAAGCTTAGACTTTATCCTTGAGAGGTCATGATTTCAAAACCCTTTTCAACTTTCTAAAGATGAACATGTCTCGATTTTGAAATTCTAAAGTTTAGTCCAAACCCTAACAATTGCTTCCACGAAATCCTTGCGCAATCGATTCACCAATGGCGGGAGGCCCTTCTCTACTATCTTTATGCATTGAAGCAGTTAAAGCACAGCTTGTTTCCGGTAACCATTTTTTAATGCCTTTTAACCCATTGCAAAGTTTTGATTATCAGGAAAATTGATATATCTTCGGATTACTTACTCTGTTGAATTTTTTAGACCATCTCTTGCCTGATATCTACGAGCTTCCGATAGATCTGTTCGACATTTTGGTGTTAAAATTGTCCCCCTTGGCTTTGCACAGCTTACAAACAGAAATGTAAGTTCCTAAAGTAATAATCCTGATGAGCTTGTTCCCATTCTTAATGTTATAATTTGGTGTGCTTTTGTTAAGGTTCTGGTTCCTTACTGGTTAATTGAAATTCCTGTAATTTCACATTCTGGTAAAAATTGATAAATGCTTTTTCTTTTCTGTCGGTTTCTGATTTATCTGATTGAGCAGGCCATTTATGAAGTGGAATGATTATGAGAACAATGATGACTGTCCGGGGCTTGGAAGAAAGCGTGGGAGGTGAGGAGAAATTTGACGATGTTTGGTGGAAGCTAATGTAATGAAATGTGTAATATAATGTTACAATCTAATCTATCGTAACAGGGATTCATTGTTTTGTGTTGTTTAAGAAGATACTGAACAATGTAATGTAGTGCTGACTATATTACACAATTCATCACGTCCCGCCTAGCATAGCGTAACGTGATATTTGGTAAGAGGGAACGGAATGGAGGGCCTTCTGTAATGGGGATTATATGATATAATGTAGATTCTATTGCATTACTATTTTTGTGCACAACCAAAGGAATTTGTGGTGTAATATAACAATGATTACATGACATCTCCTATATCACTGGACCGAGGGGAGCTAGAGATATAAATCAGCAGGGAAACTTTTCTGATGATATAGGGGCAAAACAAAAGACAAGTGGGGCAGCTCTAATTGCCAAGGTCATTCATCTTCCCAGACGAATTAATTTTTTTTCCTGGGCTCAGCAAAAGAAGCCACTTATATAAAGGTTGAGGTTTGGGGGCTTGAGACTGAAAGGATGTATAGTTATGGCTCCATCCATGCATTGTACCAAACACTACCTTAGTGTTTTAGTTTGGGAATTGACTATTCTTAGATATGAATTTTCATTTAGACAATAAACATTGCTGAACCACGTCTAATTGTAATAATTTGTTTTGACAGAAATGGGAACTTTGATAAAGCATGGAAGGGATTATTTAAGTTGCGCTGGCCTAAGCTTGTTGACAGTGTCCAGTCAGCTGACTGGCAACAGATGTATTGGCAAACTCATTTGCAAAGGTATGCTTATTTAATGACTAATTTTGGTACCTTTTAGTATGCAAATTCTGCTGTTTCATCATAGTTAACCTGAAAAGCAGTTGCTTTGACGAAGCTGCAGAGCTAGCCTTGCTTCCTTCCTTTGATGGGTGTCTAGGAGAACTGAATATTTCAGGTAATATTTGTTACCCATTACAAACTAATATGTTACAAGAAATGAAAAAAAAAAAAAAACGTATAAAAAGAGCCCCTGGCTAATCAACTTATCTCTTCAGACGGTTGATTGAATTTATGGTTCTATGTCAACCTGGAGTATAGCTGATATCACCATGGAATTTGATTAATGAATATTGAACTATAACGGGTGATAAATATAAGCGACGTCAATAGTTATACCTTTTGCTATTTGATTCTCTATCAAAGTAAAGCTTTGAACCTGCATGTAAAAGTTTACTTTGCTTTAATTGTATAATTGAATGTAGAGCATGGATCATTTCTCTTCTTACGCATTCAAATTTAATACTGTTGCTATGGATTACCATTAACTGTGACATGAATCAACCGGCCACTTTTGTCTTCTAACATTATTTATCTATCGTCTCCCTGGGTAGTATATTGTTGCCATTTTCCTGTTTTTACTTCTAATCTTGTTCAAACAATTTATTTATTGTTAATTTGTTTGGTTTCATGTAGCTGGCATATTGAGATGCATTGGTTGCAAGGAAGATCTCCATTACTCTATCCATTCAAAATTATCTTACCACTGCCAACGCTTTGGCCACCATGCTAGGTACTAAAGCTATACAAGGTTTTGACCATGTAATACAAACATTGCCATCTGCAAAACCAGTATCTTATGGAAATTTTGCAATTCACGCTGTGTTTTGTTCAGTTTCAGTCTCTTCTTGCAACAAATTCTACACTAAGTTATTTTAATCATATTTATGTTGATTCTACGTTGCCATGAATATATTTGGTGTGTTTGATATTTATGTTTAGCTTTCTCTTAGAGGATTTGGATTCTTACATGATCTATTTTATTCTGCAGATGTCTGAGACTTCAAAATGTGCTGTGTGTTGCCGAAACTTGTGTATGTTTTCAGTACTTTAGTATATTGAAACCTTCAATGGAATATAGATATGTTTTCAGTATCTAGATCTGCTGGGGAGTCATATAGTATGGATTAGCTACTTTACATGTTTGGTTCTTATCATTGGCTTCCATCTAGAAAATTGATGAAAGATGATAGCCACTAGGATTAATGTGCTCTTTGCAGCTTTAATGCCCTATAGAGAGAAAATCAGTGAGCAACGAAAGGCTTAGCATTCTATTGTAATCCTCTTTCACGAAGAAGCAAGCTTTGTGATGTTTGGGTGAAACATTACATTGCATTCCTCTAGCTTTGGTTGTTTATAATCATTTTTATTGAATTTATGTGTTGGAGATTTGATTACTAAATTATCAAGCTAAACTTCCATGCAGCAACTATTGGGGAACAGCAAGCTGCAGAGTTTGGTGTTGCGGTGGATCAGATCGAAGGAACATGTATGATTTGTTATGTGTGGAATTATATGTCATCAATACAAGATTCTAGGTTCCTATCCTTTTTTTGACCTGGACATAATTTAATACTAGTGAAGCCATGTAACTCTTTGCTTTAATGAAATTTATGCTTGTGGTAGATCGAAACCTTGTTATTCGGTTTTACAGGTCATCGCATCTTTGTGATGGTTGCCTGGTCTAGTGAGAACGCAAATACTCATATCCACGAATATTCATTTATTCTATGACTGTCCATATTCACATTTTGACAGGTTGATGGATTATGCAAGCTGTTGATACAGAACAGTGCATCGCTGACATCTCTCGAGTTACTTCATTGCAAGCTATCACCAACTTTTATAAATGATATATGTGGCTCAGTATGCATAAAGAATATGGAAGCACATAAGATACAGCATTTCTCCATCACTTCATCGAGCTTTTCTGAAATTGACTTCGTTTCCTTTCCTTCTGGGCTTGTATCATTTCTTGCATCTGCAAGGTATTCACTGCTTCAACCTTCCTTGTGCTTACAGCATCAAATGGTCATGATCTGATAATCTTTATGTGTGTTTCATTCTTTGTTTGCTTTTTTAGATTTACAAGATATGTATCCTGCCCAAGTTCTTGGCAGATAATGAATTTGGAGTTCGTAAAAATTAGATAATCATGCTTTGTGTTTATATGTTGCTTGTCCATTGGATTATGAGTCTGTTGGTGCCTAGTAAATCTATAACATGGGTACAGTTTTTAACATGAAAAGTTTCTCAAATTTTATCATTCGTACATTATTTCTACGTGATCCTCACCAGTGCTGGTGGCATTGTGGATAGTAATTAGGAAACTAATTCTTGTCTTATAATCATGCAATCTTGATACTTTTGTTACAAAACTTTTATGTAGTAATTGTTTATGGTGTATGGTTTGCTTCACCCTTGATTAGGTCCATTAAGGAATCCTTAACTTTCCTATTTCAAATGCTTCTTGGTATCAGGTATCTTTCTCTAAGATTTCGTGACAATCATCTAGACTGTAAGTTTGCGCAAATGCTTTTCAGTACAATTTGTGATACTTCCTCCAAAATATCTGCGCTTGACCTTTCAGACAACAATGTAAGCAAATGATTTTTATCAAGTTGACAATTAAATTTGCAACGGTTGGCAATTGAACATTGCTTTTTGATCAAAATCTCACAGATAGCAGGATCACTTTTGAATTTCAATTGGAATTCCACTAGCAGGCTCCCATCATCATCAAGAATGGGCTATTTGCAAACCTTACGTATGTTGAATGTAAGGTATAACTCTATCCATATGCACTTTTTGGTACATTAAACTGAATTTAGTCACCTTATTGAGTTTGAATGTATATATTATCCGAAGTTAGGTTCTGCTAGCATGCACAACCTTTGATAATATTGTATATATCTTCTATTTAATTCTGGAGTGTTGTGACATATATGCCTGTCTGGATTAGGGGAAATAATCTTCGCAAAGATGATGCTGAGAATCTCAGGTATGCATTGGTCTGGATGTCAAACTTGGAGATTCTGGATTTGAGTGATAATCCTATTGGTGATGAAGGAATCGGGTTTGTTTGACCATGTGAATCTCATCTATACATAAATATATGGAAAATTCGTTAGGCAAAAGTGACAAGCAATCTTGACAGGTGTTTAATTCCATACTTTCTTGAGGCTACGGAAAAATGTTGTTCCTTAGTTGAGTTGAACTTGGAAAGTTGTGAACTCTCCTGCAGTGGAGTGACTCAACTTCTGGATGCTCTTTCAACTTCGAAGAGGCAACTTAAGTCTATTTCACTTGCAGATAATGGCCTTGGCAGGTTTGTTGTCTAACATGTGTTGTGGTTCACTATCTTCTTTTTTTTCTGGGCTAGATTTGCTTTACGTTTACTCTCACCAGACAAGTAGCTGGAGCTTTGGGAAAGCTTTTGGGCATGTCCATCAGATCACTGAATATTGGCGGTATTGGACTGGGATCAGCAGGCTTTCAGGAACTAGAAAAAGGAATAAAATTCGAAATGGAGCTTGTTGAGATCGACATAAGGTTTGCATTTTCTTTTTCCCATCTATTCTGCATTACCTGGCGCAGCTTATGCTCTGAATTCTGTATTTTGATTGCTTTGTTACAGCAAAAACCGTGGTGGGTTCGAAACTGCCAAGTTTTTGTCCAAGCTTATATCATTGGCTCCAAATCTGATTGCAGTCAATGCAGCATACAATCTCATGCCTGTAGAATCGTTAAATCTCATATGCACTACACTAAAGGTTACAAAAGGTACTCTTTTCCTACAAGGATTATTTGCCCTCCTACAATGCACTGGTATGCGGGATAAGAAAACTGTTTTGGTTCAGTTGTTGTTCATATCCTCGGCAAAGCTTTAAGGAATTTTCTATGTATGATGAAGTGGGTAAAATTTAAGTACAAAAGAAGTTTGTCCAAAATGAAGTGACTTTTAGCATCATGCAGTTATGCACCCATAAATTATAAAAGAATCAGAAAATGGTGTATTGTCAGGTAAGCTGGAGCGTCTGAATTTGACTGGGAATACTTGGGGCCGTCATCCTAATCACCATTCGTTACTGACTGAATTCCAGCATAATGGAAGGCCCATTTTGGTTCTTCCAGAGACAGTTGCGCCAGACTTTCCTTATGACGATGATCCCTAGAATGCACGGCTTATGGGCTATTCGTCTCTTTTTAGCCCCAACCAATTTTGATATGTTATCGCATGTACAGTATCTGATGGAAATGGATGCCTAACGGCAAAACCCAATGAAAAGAAAAGTTCTCTTTTGCAATTTGAATTCTTTGACGTATCTAATGAATTTTCATGGGCATCATTATTTGTTAGTGTAAAGAATAATTTAATGAATATATTCTAAATGATGGCTTTCACTAACCGTTTGGTTTCTATTCAATTCGAAGCTGAACGTTGGTCTCAAGATGGCTTGTCCCTTAAGAATGTGTTAAATTCAACTATGATATGAAAACTGGCATCATGATTCTTACGAAGTGAATCTTTTTTCTTTACCCTGAAATTCACTTATCCAGGAGTTGGAAATTTGCTTCTCAAGCCAAGTGTTTTGCAGCTCAAAATGTAAATGTTAAGCCAACCTGTAAAGGTGAAGAGTATTTAATTATAATTGATGTAGCTGTGGCAACTTTTCCTTTTTCACTTTTTAACTTTAGCTAATATATTATTATATGGTCCAAAAGTAGGGTTGGTGGTGGTGTCTTTGTCGTGAAGTAAGCCGAGCCATCTATTCAAACTCTGTTCCAACTAACCTTATAAAATGAATTCCGATGAGCATCTCCCTTTGCCAAGCTATCAAGATGTGGGAAGTGGAACAGATCTTCTGCCCCCAAATAGTGTGTTCTTATCTCACTTATCTTACCTGTCCAATTTTTATGAATTTTATTTATTGAAAGAATGGATTTTCATAAAACAAAATAGGCATAAATAATAAGTAACAAAAGATTTGGTCCTAAGTTGAAGCATTATTGATGATAGATGATTGATTTTATTTTATATTAATAAATATATGATGCAAAGTTTGTAACTTTTTTTTTTTTTTGGGTCAGAATGTGCAATTGGGTATACTTTTACAGGCTTTGACACCCCGAACTTTGCAGCTACAAGCGAAAAAAACAAAATGACTTATTTACCTTTTACATTTGAGAAACAAAAATTGGAATAATTTATTTTTTTAATATTAATAAGAAAAAAGAGCAAAAGGGATGATTCATAATTCACCAAGTCCAAGTCTCTTATATTAATATATTTATTGGCTTCAAGCTCATGATGATTAGGTTATGATAACCGACAAAGTTTATTTCAATAATTCCCCTCCCAGTCCAATCAATGTTACTAATATTGTAATGATGTTAGTACCAAATTTAGTTTCTGGTACAGTATTATATTCATACCGATCAATATTAGGTACCATTTTGAGTAATTTTTAAATTTATAAAATAGTCTCTGAATATTTTAAAAATTACAAAATAATTTATTAATCTATTATATTATATACTTTATAATTTTACGTCAATCATGTCTCTAAAAATTATGATAATATAAATTTAAAATAACAACAATTTATTTATTTTATTAACATTAATTTTCACATATTTCATAAATAAATAAGGCAAAAATACATTTAACCCATGTGTTTTACCTCTTGGTATGTTATGCCCCTTCTATTTTAAAATAAATTTATTACCCCCTTTGACCACCAGTCAAAGAAGTTTAAAATTCACAGACTTTTTTATCGATTACTTTTTATTATTATCTCTAATATACTCTTCTTGTAGTCCAAAAAAACTGAGTTACCCAAATTATATAGGGTTCTTTTCAAGGGTCATTTATAGGGTTCTTTTCAAGGGAATGACTGTGGAAGAAATCAGCTCTATTGAGAAGAAAATTGGAATCAAAGGGAATTATCTTCGATCTCCTTTTTTTTTAGTCTCAAAATGAACAAATTCAATAAGATTTGAAAAGTTTTGGAAGAAAAGAAACCTTTTTTTGTTGAAAATGAAAATTTTTTATATTATTATTATTATTAAAGTAATGGTGAGAAGGTAACCCACAAATAAAAAATTTGAAATTTTTTTCATAATTAACAGTTAGAACTTACAATTATGAAAAAGATGGTACCTTCAATAAATTTTCTTTCTTTTTTAATTTTATTTCTTGAATAAGTTTTCTTTTTAAATTTTTTCATAAATTAACAGTCACAAAGTACAATTGTGAAGACAATGATATTTTTAGTAATTTTTTATTAATGATCAAAATCTAATCTATGCTTAAAATAATGTTTATTTTTGAAATAGAGAGCATAATGAAATAAAGTTAAAAATATATAGGGGTTTAATGTATTTTAGTCAACAAAAGACTAAATAGGTATTTTTGTCCAAAATAATGCAACATGTATAGTTATGGTGATGTCATCATAATACAAGGGTAAAAAAAGCCTTTTTAAAATTCAAAGCTCCTTTGACTGATGGTCAAAGAGGGTAATAAAACTATTTTTAAAATAGAGGGATGCATAATGTGCTAAAGGATAAAACATGGGAGTTAAATGTATTTTTGCCTATAAATAATAACGATAATTAATATGACAAAAAATTATTTAATCATCATACAAATATAAAATTAATAACAATAGAAAGTATTTAAAATATTACAATTTCATCATATAATAAATAATAATTATGTCAAAAATATCAAATAAAAAGAATAAAAAATATTCGTTACTCTCTAGCAATTACAATTTATAATAAGAGTTCGTGCCAAAGAACCAACTAGAAATGAAACTTGAAACAAAAATATATATAATTACATTGCATAAATAGAATTTAATATATACGTCAAAATAAGTAAAGTTAAAAGAAGAGAAGAAACAAAAACCTGAGACTTTATTCTATTCAATCAAATACGAGATACTCGTTGTAACTGCATTGATCCCATTTCTCATCACTAAAAGGAGTCTTATCATCACTGCTATTCAAATTCATTGCACCAAATGATATGTCATTATTTTCCCATCCAAGATTATTTTCCAAGTCACTATCATTTATCAAACCTGGTTTTATAAAAACTCAATCTGCCAAAAGATCAATATTATTAATACAAATTAGATCTACTGAACTACTTATTCTAGTAAGAGTCCTAATAAAAAATAAAATAAAATTATAAAAAAATTATATATAACTTAATAATAATAATAATAACTTACCTTTCCCGAAGTTTTAAATTGTATCGAACAATGACCAAGTTATTCAATCTTTTGTGCTTCAATATATTCCTTTCTTTGGAATGGATGAATTCAAATATGCTTCAATTTCTTTCACAACATGTTGCACCCACACATTGACATAGAATTCGAGTTACAAACCTTTGTAATTCTGGAACGCCACTTTCAAATTAGTCCCACCAAGAAATTGTAAGTTGTAAGACAACAAAAGTAGTGTTATAAATAAAATAAAGTGATGATTAATTTTCAACAAATAACAAAAATGAAAAAATATATACTTGGATTAAGTTTTGTTGTTTGACGAATAATAATTGTTATCCCAAAATCTCGAGAAGCCTCTTTATAAATCTTCATTTGTGAGCTTAGGAGATCTTACACCATCTTATTAGCAACAACTATTATAATAGTTAATAGCATTCCCCTATTAACTTCAACTTTCTTTGTAAAACCTAGTTTGAAATAGATACTAGGATTCAAAAATGCCCCAACTACAAATAACGGAGAGTAACCTTTCTCATCTCTCATTAATGACTGCGAGATAAGTTGTATACAAAGAAACCCTATTTTTTAGATTAGCCTTGATTGCTTCCTTCACGCTCTCCATAGCATCATAAAAATAACTCATTGTTGCATTTTCATCACTATTAGCTAGACAAAGTACCCTTACCAAAGGCTCACAAACTCAGATGACAAATTGACATTGAGACCAAAATTTAGTATTTTCAAGTATAATTTTGGAAACCTCCTATCTAGTATTAGACCTAACACGTTAAGATGTAACTCACTTATCACTTGTAAACATCTGTCTCAACTCTTTCTTCATCGTAATAAAACACTGAAGTGATAAGAAATTTGTTGCAAATCTTGTAACAAAAGGATGAAAAAAAATTCCTATCATTTGTAAAATACTTTCTTATTAAATTTAATACTCGTGTACGATTGTAAATGAACTTGGTCACCTTTTTTGCTTTCTGCATAGTCTCATTAATAATATGAAAATACCTAGTATCTCCCATATTTTCAGCATTAAGTCAATGGAATGTGCAACGTAAAGAGTAAAAAAAAGAATTATACTTGCTTTGTAATCTTCTTCAGTTGCTTTATAAGCGAAATCATTGTCAGTAACGAACTGAACAATATTTTCTAACCCTAATTTATTCGCAATGTCATCAAATATTTCAAATAAGGTATCAACATTCCTAACAAGGAAAAAATGCATTAATAGACTTAAAAAACATTAAACCTTTTGTAGAATAAAACAATAATTTAATAATAGGCTCATGTCTATTATTTGTCTAACCATTATACATGATTGAACACTCGTAAGTAGCCCAAGTCATTATTCTTTCATCCAAATAACTTTTAATTTCATAAGCATATCTATTCAAAAGTTTTCCTTTGTAGTTATCAATTGGCGGAGCTTTGTATCCCAAACTGTAAAAGGCTATAACATCTACCATATGCTGATAATAACAAGATTGATAAGGATTGAATGATATACTTAAATTATATCACCATATAGCCATTGTCATATCCATATTATCAACCACTTCTCTTGATTGTAGAGCATTATGGATTGAAGGCTAAGCTCCAGAAGTTGTTCATGGTGCAAAAAATTTTGACACATAATACCTTCTTCTTTTCCTAAAATCTAACCCAGATATAACATTTACTTCTTGTTGGGTAGGAATACTTCCTCCTCCAACATTTCCACTATCACCTTGACCACCAACAAACAAACTTCCATTACCAATTTCATAATTTAGTTTCTCCTTTTTATCTTTCTCGTGTTGATACACTTCAAATAAAGTTTTCATTTGTCATTTCACATAATGACTCACTTTTTTATAGGGTCCCACATTTACTTTAACCCTAGCTAAGTGCTTATTTAATCTGGTGATTTCTCCACCTTTCAAATGCTTGTTACAAAATAAAAAATGGTATAGTTCTTTATACCGGGGATCAATGCAGTATGAACTGAAGTTGGATCATTGCATCTTCCTGAAGCAGTTTAATTATCAAGAGTACTTAATCTTCCTTCCATTTATTTGTAAAATAAATGAAGACGAAGACATATATCAAAATAAAGAACACATAATTTCACTATCAATTGCTTTCAAAAAATATATATTGTTTAACTAAAAAGTCCAAACTAACATAATTACACAATACACATATACATCTTATATAACATAACTCATTGGTATGACTATATCATAGGCAATTCAATTTCATCCAACATAATTCACTAATAAGTTAAAAATTATCAATTCAAGTATTCAACATACACAATTACAAAATACATGTATACATCTTATATAATATAACTCATTTTATATAATTATATTATTCAATTATAAACTAAAGACATACACTCACAACTGTAACATATTTAGCTTCAACCATAACTCATAACTATAAGTTCATAACTTACTTTATGTATTCTCATAATTCAACTCTATGCTAATATATTTTGTTTACTTATACAATTCAATTTATAATGCTTATAATTAGTTTGTTTTCTTAACTAATTTTAATTAATATTTGTTACTTCAATCTTAATTCCATATTTTAATTTAACAATCTTTAATTCACCAATTTTAATCAATATTCTTAGGCTATGTAATGAGAGCGAAAGAGATGCGTGGATTGATGATGGTCTGTTCTTGACTCTTCGGAAGAATGAAGATGCGTCGACTTTGTAGAATGATGAAGATTTCTTGATTCTTTTGGTTCGACTATGATGCTCTTCAATAGGACAGAATTAACTCAATTGAAAAGAAAGGGATATGCAAGGAATTCGTTCATACTAAACCTCAGGGAAACCTATTCCAAGCAACCTAGATGATGGGAATTAATTCCAAGAAATCGAACCAAACAAACACGCCACAATTTTGACAAAATTGATAAGTGAATTGTTGATTCCTAATGTAACAAGAACAAGAGGTGAAAATCCTCACTTTGTGGACTGCAGTAACACAAGAATAATCTGATCTCAAAGTTGTCTTTCCTTAACCCTAAAGAGGCTATTTATACCTAGCTCAAATAATAAAAGACTTGGGCTAAATAATATATCGAAGCCCAAAATAATATAACTTAAAACAAGTCCAAAAATAGAGTAATAAAAAACACACCTAGGCCTGGTCCAACGTGCTCCCAAGTTTGATCATAGGCACGCCTCTGCTTAAGTGATGATGTGCAGCCCAATACAATGGTCTTCAAGTCCCAAGTGAGTCTAGTCTAAGGATTTGAGATAATGAATCAATTTGGGCTGTGATTTAGATAGCTCTCTTCTAATAGGCTTGGTGTACTCCATCCTCTCCACAAATTGGCCCACATGCGCATGGAGAGCCCCTTTGAGTCTCTCGATCCTAGCTCTAGATATAGGTCCAATTGGAATGAGAAGCTCACCCCCGTCATGCACGCCATCTTCATAGTGATCCTTACTCCTGCTCACATCAATCCCTCCCTCCTCAAGAAGATTCGTCCTCGAATCTAAATCCATAGCAAAAGGAGAAAGATCAACAATATTAAAGGTAGCAAAGACATTGTACTTACTTGGCAAATCAATCTTGTAGGCATTGTCATTGATCCATTCCAACACCTAAAATGGACCATCACCCCTAGGATCTAACTTGGACTTCCTTTGGACAAGAAACTGTTCCTTCCTCAGATGCACCCAAACCCAATCACCAGGTTCAAAAGTCACTAACTTTCGCCCCTTGTTGGCTTGTTTCGCATATACCCTATTTCTATGCTCAATGTGTTGCTTGCCTTCTCATGCAACTCCCTGACTATCTCAGCTTTCCTCTTACCATCTATACTAGACAACTCATGTAAGGGTAAAAGCACAAAATCCAAAACAGTCAAAGGATTAAAACTATAAACAATCTCAAAAGGTGAATAACCTGTGGTGGAATGCACAGATCTATTATATGCAAACTCAATAAATGGCAAACAATCAACCCAAGTTTTCAAATTTTTACGAACTACAACACGTAACAAGGTACCTAAGGTTCTATTAACAACCTCAATCTGTCAATCTGTTTGTGGATGACAAGTAGTAGAATAAAGCAATTTAGTACCCAACTTTCCCCACAAAACACACAAAAATGGCTCAAAATTTTAACATCTCTATCCAAAACAAAAGACCTAGGGGTACCATGCAATCTAACATCCCTAAAGAATAAATCAGCAACATGCACAACATCATTAGTCTTATGGCATGTAATGAAATACACCATCTTACTAAATCGATCAACAACAACAAAGATGTTATCATACCCCTTAATGTTATTATACCCCTTCTTTGTTCTAGGCAACCCTAAAACAAAATCCATAGAAATATCAACCCAAGGTTCAGTAGGCACAGGTAAAGGGGTATATAATCTATAGGATTTAATAGTAGATTTTGATTGTCTACATGCAATGCATTTGGTACATACACGCTCAACATCCTTGTGTATACCAAGCTAATAGAAATTTTTATACAAAATATCCAAAGTTTTAGTAACCCCAAAATAACCCATCAAACCATCACTACAGGCCTCATGCACAAACAAAGCACTTAAAGAACAACTAGGCACACATAGATGATTACCACGATACAAATATCCATCATGCCTATAAAATTTTTGGAATGCAACATGCTTACAAGCAGCATACATAGTAGCAAAATCATTATCAAAAGTATACATATCCTTAAGCTGCTCAAATCCTAATAATTTAGAATTAAGAGTAAAAATTAAGGAATACCTCCTAGATAAAGCATCAGTTACCACATTTTCCTTCCCTAGCTTGTAATGTAGCACATACGGAAATGTCTACAGAAACTCCACCCAAGTGGCATGTCTCTTGCTCAGCTTGCCCTGTCCCTTCAAGTGCTTTAGGGACTTGTGATTCGTCCGAAAGACAAACTCTTTGGATTAAAGGTAATGTTGCCACATCTCCAATGCTCTCACCACAGCATAAAGCTCTTTGTCATAGGTCGGATAATTGAGTTGTGCACCACTCAGTTTTTCACTGAAACAAGCTACTGGTTTGTTTTCCTGCAAAATCACATCACCTATATCAATACTAGAAGCATCATATTCAACCTCAAAAGCTTTCTTAAAGTCAGGTAAACACATAATAGGAGCATAACATAATTTTTCTTTCAACAAATTAAACATATGATCTTGTTCCTCACTCCATGTAAACCTTTCTCCTTCTTGACTATTTCAGTCAAAGGAGCAGCAATGGTAGATAAATCTTTCATAAACCTCCTATAGAAACTAGCAAGTCCATGAAAACTCCTCACCTCACTAGCGCTCTTAGGCGTCGGCCATTCTTGGGTAGCCTTTACCTTCTCCTCATCAACCTCAACTCCCCTAGAACTGACTACAAACCCCAAGAATACAAGCCTATCAATGCAAAAGGTACACTTCTTAAGGTTCACATACAGTTTCTCATGTCTCAATACATCCAAAACACATCTCACATGCATAACATGCTCATCAAGATTAGTGCTATATATCAAGATATCATCAAAGTAAACAACCACAAATTTTCCAAGAAATGCACGCAACACATGATTCATCAACCTTATAAAAGTGTTAGGTGCATTAGTTAAATCAAATGGCATAACTAACCACTCATACAACCCATATTTAGTTTTAAAAGCAGTTTTCCATCATCTCCTGCTTTCATTCTAATCTGGTGATATCCACTTTTCAAATCAATTTTGGTAAAGATACATGCATCATGTAATTCATCAAGCATATCATCTAACCTAGGAATAGGATGACAATACTTTACGGTGATTTTATTGACAGCTCTACAATCTACCCACATCCTCTAGGTTCTGTCTATCTTTGGAACCAGCAACACATGCACTGCAAAAGGGCTCAAGCTCTCCCTCGCATGCCCTTTTCTAGTAACTCACCCACCTGCTTTTGAGGCTCCTTTGTCTCCTCAAGATTACTCCTATAAGTTAGGCAGTTCAGAATCTGAGCTCCAATTATAAAATCAATCTGGTGCTTTATGCCTCTTAAGGATGGCAATCCCTTAGGCATCTTATCAGGAAAGACATCAGTATAATCTTGCAAAAGAGAAGCAAACACACTAGGCAAAGTATCAAGAGGGTTAGTTTCAAAAACCAGACACTCTTTATATCTCACAACCAATAGTGCTCTTTTCTCTCCAATTGCTATTCGCAAATCTCTTCCCTTGACAAACAAGCTCACTTTTCTCTCTTTCTTTCCACTCTTCTTTTCACTCACTGAGCTTTTCTCTCCTGCACATCCCACTTTTTTTTCCTCACCTGTGCAACCACTCTCCTTTGGGTCTATCTCATTTTTCTTTTGGGTCCCTTTTCTCTCTTCAAAATTTTTAAGCTCATTACCCGATCTCTCGTCACTTTTACTTGCTTTTAACTAGTCTAGGTACAATTCATGAGGTGATAAAAGGTACAAGAATGAAATTCCTATCTTTAAATTTAAAAGAGTACCTATTGGTATACCCATCACGTGTTATCCTCCTATCAAACTGCCAAGGTCTCTTAAGTAACATATGACCAGCCTCCATGAGTACGACATCACACAACACCTCATCCTCATATCTACCTACTAAAAATGTCATTAACACCTACTTGGTCACTTTCACATCAACACTTACATTAAACCATTGTAACCTGTATGGCTCTGGATGTTTTCTATAAGATAATCCTAATTTTTCCACTATAGTCACACTAGCTACATTAGTACAACTGCCACCATCAATGATCAGAGTGCACACTTTGCCACCAATTATATACCTCGAATGGAACAAGTTTTCTCTCTAATAAAAAATCTCATCTCTAGCCCGAGTACTCAAGACTCTCCTAACTATAAGCAATTAACCCATGGTAGCCCTCTTAACACAATCATCATCATCATCACATTCATCACAATAAGGCAATAATTTAGTATCATATGTATCATCATCAGAATCTATCACCCCATTATCTCTTATATACATTACTTTCTTATTGCATTGTGATGCAATATGTCCATGACCAAACACCTAAAACATTTAATGCTAGAATGTTTAGTAGAAGAAACTTGGGCGTTAGGTATACCTTTAGGGTTAGACCCTATGTTTGGCTTTTTGGGTGTCTCCTTGAAGTCCAACCCCTTATCTTTCGACTTCTCCTCTCTTTTCGACCATTTTGAACTCCATGATTGACTAAAATTCACCCCACTCCTTGCTGCCACTCTAGCTTTGATTTGCTTCTCTACCTTCATAGCCATGTTCACCATGTTCTCAATCTCCACATAGTGTTGCAATTCTACCATATTAGCTATCTCCCTGTTCAAACCACTCAAGAATCGTGCCATGATTGCCTCCGGGTCCTTCTCTATATTGGCTCGGATCAAAGCTATCTCCATCTTCTTGTGGTAGTTCTCCACTGATTTAAACCCCTGAGTGAGTCTATGAAGTTTCTGATTCATCTCCCTATAATAGTATGATGGTACAAACCGCTTCCTCGTTCAAGTCTTCATGTCTGCCCAAGTAGTAATAGGTCTCTCCCCATTTCCCCTCTTGGAAGTCACCAACTGTTCCCACCATATCAATGCATAGTCAGAAAACTCAACAGCAGCAAGCTTTACCTTTTTGTCCTCTGAGAAATTGTGGCACTCAAAAATCAAGTCCACCCTCCTTTCCCACTCTAGGTAAGCCTCGGCATCATTCCTACCTTGAAGGTTGAAATTTGCATCTTGATGTATTTGAGGTCTCCATCTCACCTATCATGTGGCTTAGCTTGCTGTGCTCTCCTAGACATGCGCACCTCTGGTCCCTCCTCCTCATCATCATACACTTCATTCTCATACTCGTACCTAGGCAGTTGACAACGAGGTGGTGGTAGGGGGTTCACGTCGTACATCACGCCTTCCTTGGGGCTCTCCTCACCCTCCACGCCTAATCTCTATAAGCTCCTGGTCATGTCTTGCCAAATCCTCCCTCAATTCATTGAATCTCATATCCATTCTCTCAAAATGTTATTGCATAGCTTTCAAAGTGAAAGCATTCAACTCCCCTCTTTGGTTACCCTCTGGAGATCCTTCTTGAGACATTTTAATGGCTAGTTTCCTGTAAAACAAATGTTAGTAATAAAATAGCCTCACACACTTCCTCAGTGTTTCACTCAAATGAGGTCACTCCCCTCGTGTTTTAAGTCGCGACAATGACACCCTCAAATAAGCTCACACACTCTGCCTTTTACCTCTCAATCTCCTCTGAAATCCAAGTTACACTTTAGAATTCAAGCATCAACTGATCAATAACCCAAAATGTGGAATGCAAGTTCGAATTTAACAAACAACAATATTCCTAAGTAATGATCACAATGCGTAACACACCAGGCCGAGATAAGACAATGTAGAATTCAATTTAAATCAAACAAGTAACAATCAAATTTCAAGGCCCTTTTTTCATATATATATATATACGTACGACGTTCTTTTTTTTCTTTTCTCTTTCTTTTTTTTGTTTTTTTGTTTTTTCATTTTTATATTCTGTTTGTCGCCGTTTTTTTTTTCGTTTTTTCTTTTTTTGGTCAATTACAAGAAGATAAATAAATCAAGAATCCAAGAAACCCTAGGTTGAAATTTTCACACCCTAGATCTGGTTGAATTAGAGATGACAGTAGGTTTTTAACCCGATTAATATCCACACTACCCGACCTAAAAAAATAGATATGAAGGCTAAAAAATGGATTTTAAATGGATGTGGATATAGATTTGGATATGGGTCTAGTGATAACCCAAACCATGGATATCCATATCCTACTTGTTTTTTATTAACTCAATTTTTCTATTTTTTCCTAAATATTTATGGTTAAATATAATAAAATATTAATATTTTATGAGAAGAAATAACTTTAAAATCTCCACTTTACTTCTCAGTACTCACATTTTCCATCATATTTTATTTTCTTATAGGATGATAATAATGCAAATGTTATGGAGATGGAGTTTTGAATGTTGTGGAGTTCACGCAAAGACAATTTGAAGCTTTAGTTATTTCAATCTTTGTTCCAGTTCTAAATTGTGAAAAATGTATCTTGTCTTTGTACTAAACATTATGATTTTTATTATTCCAATTTTATGGTTTTTTAATACATACAAATCAAAATCTTGACTTATTATTATTAAAGTAACTTTGATTTGGAGCGTTCGCAAAAATCTGCTCTTTATACTTTCTATTTAGAAGTTATATTTTTATGTGTTATACAACTCGATGGATATCTAAAAACTCGAACAACCCAATAGATTTGGATATGGGTAGTAAATCATAAAAATCAATGGACATGGATATGGATATGAGTTGAGCCATAAAAAATGGATATGGATATGGGTAGAATAAAACCGAACCGAACTCTACCCATTGCCATCCCTAGGTTGAATAGCCAACGATATCAAAGAAGAACAATGAACAAAGGTGAACAATCCCTAACTGCGAAAAGAGGTAAATAGGAATTTACCTTGAGCCGTAGCTCTGATACCAAAAATAAACCGAGTGAAAGAGATGCGTGGATTGATGATCTCTAAGTGACTCTTTGGAAGAATGAAGATGCATCGACTTTGTATAATGATGAAGATTTCTTGATTCTTTTGGTTCGACTATGATGTTCTTGAATAGGACAGAATTAACGCAATTGAGAAGAAAGGGATACAGAAGGAATTCGCTCCTACTAGACCTCAGGAAAACCCGTTCCAAGCAACCTAGATGATGGGAATTAATTCCAAGAAATTGAACCAAACAAACACACCACAATTTTGACAAAATTGATAAGTGAATTGTTGATTCCTAATGTAACAAGAACAAGAGGTGAAAATCCTCACTTTGTGGCCTGTGGCAACATAAGAATAATCTGATCTCAAAATTGTCTTTCCCTAACCCTAAAAAGGGTATTTATACTTAGCTCAAATAATAAAAGACTTGGGCTAAATAATATATCGAAGCCCAAAATAAATATAACTTAAAACAAGTCCAAAAATAAAGTAATAAAAATATGCCTAGGCCTGGTCCAACGTGCTCCCAAGTCTGATCATAGGCACGCCTCTGCTTAAGTGATGATGCGTAACTCAATACAATGGTCTTCAATTCTCAAGTGAATCCAGTCTAAGGATTTGAGATAAATGAATCAATTTGGGTTGTGATTTAGATAGCTCTCTTCCAATAGGCTTAGTGCACTCCATCCTCTCCACAAATTAGCCCACATGTGTATGAAGCTCTCGATCCTAGCTCTAGACATAGATCCAATTGGAATGAGAAGCTCGCCCCCGTCATGCATGCCATCTCTATGGTGATCCTTAGTCCTGCTCACATCACTATGTTTGGTTGGACGTAAGGTTTTTAATGGAATGAAATGAAATAGTTTATAATGGAATGGAATGTAAATGGATGTAAAATTAGAAAATTGTTATTTGAGAGGTATGGAAGGGTTCATAATGTAATATAGTGAAATATTGTTTGGAAGATGGATGTAATGAAATATTACGTATGTATAATAATAATGAATGACTATTCTACCTTTGATAAAACCAAACATATGTTAATAAGGTTGAGTGTATAATTGATATTATAAAAGATTATTGAGGGCATATTAGGTAGTATATATTTATCATTTTACATTCTATCATAAACTTCCAAAATCAGAGATAACTCCTCCCAAACGATAGAATAATATTTTATTCCATTACTAAACCCCCAACCAAACATAGCCTTAGTTTCTTACCCAAATTTTCCAATGTATTAATTTTCTTCACAAATTGACAATGTTTAAATTATATTGAAATTGAACCAACTTACACAAACAATCCCAAGTTTCAAATCCAAATTTTCCAAAGCACTAATTTTCTTCATAAATTGACAATGTGTAAATTATATTAAATCAAACCAACTTATACAAACAATTCCAAATTTCAAATCTAAATTTTCCAATGCATTAGTTTTCTTCATAAATTTGCAATACGTAAATCATATTAAAATTGAACCAACTCACACAAATAATTAGAACTTTCAAACACTTTGAAAAATTTACAATTTTCAAACCCAAATTTTCCAACTCACACAAATAATTCTAACCATCACAAAACACACATACACAACCAAATATAATACAATTGCAATTAAGAGTAAAAAACACACCAGAAAATTTAAAAATGCAAATAAAAGTCAGGTTGGTTTGGTTCAGTTCGGGCCTAGTCAGGTTTGAATCTGGATTTGGATGTGGAAAAATAAAATTCCAAATCTGCAGTTTCTGCTACACTTTACACTCTACGTGCATTGGGCAGTGGAGTGGACGGTTGAATCTTAGAGACGGTGGCTGGAGAGCGATTGGGCAGTGGGTTGTGCATGTGTGAGCCGTGACTGTGAGGAAGAGATAATGGTAGAGAGTCGCCAGAGATGAGAGTTTCCGGATAGAAGAACTCAAAGAGAGAGTGAGAGAGAAATGTGAGACAACGAGAGAGTTGCAGAGTCAGGGGAGGGGTTAGTTAAGTTTTTCTCTTTTTTGTAAAATGGTCCTCAAATTTGTAAAATTTACAATGTTGGTACCGAGCGATGCTAATAAGACCAGTTTTGTATTATTTTTCGACCGATGCCAACTAGTATGATACGAAATACATTGAACTGTCCTTAAAAAAATGAAAAAAAGGGCCTCGCTGCTCGGACTATAAATTTGAAATTACCCGAATCCGACCCAATAATACTCACCCGATGCTGTGTAAACTTACGCACCCCCTAATCCTCGAGCCCACCTCAACAAATTGGAGTCTCACAATTGTCTTCTCTGTCAACCAACACCTCTCTCTCTCTTTCTCTGCCTTCTTTAATCCAATCGGAGTAAGATCTAAGCTTCGCTGTGTCAGATCGAGGTCGCCGGAGGTTGCGTTGTCTACAATGGAGGAGGCGCTGGAGTTGGCGCGTGCTAAGGACACCAAGGAGCGTATGGCCGGAGTGGAGAGGCTGCACCAGCTTCTAGAAGCTTCCAGGAAGAGCTTGAGTATTTCCGAAACGACTTCGCTCGTGGACTGCTGCTTGGATCTTCTCAAAGACAACAATTTCAAGGTCTCTCAGGGTGCTCTCCAGTCTCTGGCCTCCGCAGCCGTTTTGTCCGGCGACCATTTGAAATTGCATTTTAATGCACTTGTCCCCGCTGTCGTTGAGCGGTTAGGCGATGCCAAACAGCCCGTCAGAGACGCAGCCCGGCGGCTCTTACTCACTCTTATGGAGGTCTGTATAGTGGTAGTCTGCAGAATTAGGAAAGTAAAGTTTGGAATTCGAATACAAAAATTTACATTATCTTAGCTTTTCTAAATGTTTTAAAGGCTTTATATGTGCCGATGTGTATGAGTTAGCTTTTATTGTTAGTTACTTATTCTGTTGATTTATTGGATCTTTGATTCTTCGTTGCATGTTTCAGTGTAGTTTGATTAATATCGGGTTGATAATCTATGGAATTTATGTTTTATTTTAGAAAAGAAAATAAAATCATGAATTTCAACTTTTCAGTGTTAGCAATTGCATGAAGTTATGAATAAATGAATAGGAAGTCTGGGCTTGAATATGCATTTTCCAAAATTCAGGTTTCTTCTCCTACAATAATAGTTGAGAGAGCAGGCACTTTTGCTTGGACACATAGAAGCTGGAGAATCAGGGAAGAGTTTGCTCGCACGGTCACCTCGGCAATTAGTCTTTTTGCATCCACTGAACTCCCTCTTCAGCGGGCGATTCTTCCTCCTGTATGTTCAACCAACAATTGATGCTTTTTAAATTAGAATTAGAGTTTCATGGTTCAAAATTAAGGTTTAAATTTCTTTGGTTTATCAGATTTTACAGATGTTGAATGACCCAAATCCTGGTGTTAGGGAAGCAGCATTATTGTGCATTGAGGTTAGTGAGATTAGTCTCATTGTTATTATTTGATTAGTTTTCTATTGGGCTTTCATTGCTCATTTTAATTTGGGAGATGGGCATCCATGAAGGTTATCTAACCTATTTTCTTTCAGGAAATGTATTCACAATCTGGGCCTCAGTTTCGTGATGAGCTCCATCGCCATAACCTTCCTTCTTATATGGTGAATGTCTAACCAACATTGTATTTACACTGTTTCTCATAACCTGAACAGGACCTGCAAGTGGAAACTACTTATCCTTTGGTCACCGTGTCTGCCATATTCTTAAATAAGATCACTGCACAGAACGAAAACCACATCAAGTGAATCTTGTCTTTACTCCATAGCAAAAGGACATTCCACTTCTTTTATAACTTTGTATTGGCAACTAACTGCAGATTAAAGATATCAATGCGAGGCTAGAGAAGATTGAACCACAAGTTCGCCCCGCAGAAGGGCTTGTGGGTAATTTTACTACTGGAGAAATGAAGCCCATGAGTCTTAACCCGAAGAAAAGTAGCCCAAAGGCCAAGAGTTCTTCAAAGGAAATGTCTTTGTTTGGAGGTTAGCATATTTTAAGGTCATATTCCATGAGACATTTGTGTTGTATTTGTAAACTTTGCTCTTGAGGTACTATACATCTCTTGTGATTCTCTAATAGTTAGTTAATCATAGGAAATCTTTTAAACTTTTGTTTTACCCTCATGGAATAAAGTGGCAAACTGTTCGTAGGTTTTATTTGTTCCCAAATTCTTACCTGTGAAATCAAGTTTTCTCCTTGCCAAAGCTTGTCCTTATATAATTATATTGATTATGTTTTGGAAATATTTCAATCATTAAGAAAAATTGTAATTGTATTCAAATTGATATTGGATTTATTTTCCTATAAAGCAGCTGCAAATGATATAACCGAGAAACCTATTGAACCTATTCAAGTTTACTCAGAAAAGGAGCTAGTAAGGGAATTTGAGAAGGTCGCTTCTACCTTAATTCCAGAAAAGGATTGGTCTGTCCGCATAGCAGCCATGCAGAGAGTTGAAGGCCTTGTTTTGGGAGGTTTGTCCCTTCACTCATCTGGTTTTTTAGTTCAATTTATATTTAATTATGCTCATCATGTCTGTGTTTTGCATGTTGACCAAGTGATTTCTAGTTTGGTCTGCGAATATCTCATGACCTTTTTAATTTTGTTTTGAAAGATTTTGTTAGAAGGGTTATCTCCTCTTCTTTTCCTATCCTATGGAACTTCTTCCCTCTGTAGATTTTTGACACTATAAAAGTGATATACTTCATAATTTAATTGTATGCATATATAAAATCTACTTTGCTTATGTTTGTGTTTCCATTTGCATGTTGCAGTTGAATCCTTGTTGTTTAGCTTTCTGTCCTTGTATATCATATTCATCTAGAAAGGAAACTCACTCTTCCTTCTTTTCTGTTCCCTGTTTTCTTTTGCATTTTTCAGTGCAAACTTGTTATAGCTTCCAGGTTTCCCATAGTGAATGTTAGTCTTTGCAAATAAATCAGGTTTATTTCTGTAAAATTGAGAGTTTCAATGTACTGAACAATTTCAGGTGCTGTTGATTATCCATCTTTTGCGGGGCTCTTGAAGCAACTAGTTGGTCCACTAAGCACCCAGTTGTCCGATCGAAGGTCTAGTATAGTGAAACAGGTATAGTTAATTCTTTTACTAACTTTATGGAGATAAAAAATTTCTATCTTCTGATCTTAGGAGACTATGTCAAAGCCCAAATAACTTTTATTTCATTTTTTGCTTTTCAAACAACCGTTAAGAATTTTTTTTTGGGAGTGTGTGATGGTTTATGCAATCTTTCCTATGCTCTGCGTACTTTTCTGTGGTTTAATTAGCTAGTATTCTCTTTCTGTGCTTGTATATGTGAGTGAGCTAAGGTAAGGGTGGATCAGGTTTTGGAAATATCAGTGAGGACAATTGATTTGATAATTTGTTAGAACTGGAGCGTGGGATTTTGTTTGCCTCAAGTAGTAATGATATATGTGTTTGCAATCTCTTATACTTGTAGCAGTAAATATTGGAACAGGATATGGAATGTTTTGGTGCTTTACAATGCAGCAAGGCCAGTAATATTGCTTTGAGAACTTTCTCCACAGTTTAAATATCTTTAGATCGGTTTAACAACAAAAGATCTTTCAAACTGTATACTCACCTGTATCTGATTCTAACTTGGTATTCCATTCTTCAAGGCTTGCCATCTGTTATGCTTTTTGTCAAAGGAGCTCTTGGCTGATTTTGAGGCATGTGCTGAGATGTTCATCCCTGTAAGTTCTCTCTTTTTCAGCTTCCACTCCGTTAACATGTGAGCTAATTATTACTATTTGTTAGGTTTGAGACTATGTCTTTATTCTGTTATCATAATCAGGTCCTTTTCAAGCTGGTTGTGATAACTGTACTTGTGATTGCAGAGTCTGCAGATAATTGCATAAAAACGGTGATCTACCTTTCTATCTTCACATGAATTTGTACATCTCTTTTTTCTGAAGATATTATTCTCATTGCATAGTTTTCTGCTTTTCCAGATGTTACGTAACTGCAAAGTTTCTCGTGTGCTTCCTCGCATAGCTGATTGTGCAAAGAATGACCGCAGTGCAGTTCTCCGTGCAAGGTACTATCAACCAACTTGTTCTCTATGATTATTTTTTTTTACTTGTTTAATATGTCACATTTGCATTTACCTATGAACTTCAGATGTTGTGAATATGCACTGTTGATTCTTGAGCATTGGCCTGATACTCCAGAAATACTGCGGTCAGCTGATCTTTATGAAGATCTAATAAGGTGCTGTGTTGCAGATGCAATGAGTGAGGTATTTAAATTAAGGATGTTGCAACTCTTTGATATTTGTGTAGAAGGTTTCCCTGAGACCCTTGCTCAGCTGTGTGAATTGCTCTTTCATGGCTCCACAATGGAATTCTCATGATATGAGGTTAACTAAGTTTTATGTGAAAACAATAGACCTAATGGTTCACTGAGTTGACTGAGAACAGTAATAGAGATGCCTAATTCTGATAATTCAGTCATACGTGCTTTGAAGTCACAAAGATGTCTATAATCTACGTAATCTGACAGGTACGGTCAACTGCAAGAATGTGCTATAGAATGTTTGCAAAAACTTGGCCAGAACGATCACGTCGCTTATTTTCATCCTTTGATCCTGTTATTCAACGGGTACATCTTATATTTTTCCTATGACTATATCTTGATGGCTTTCATTTCAGCTTTTCTTACAGTGGAACGTTCTTTTATGCAGCTTATTAATGAAGAGGATGGGGGTTTGCATAGGCGACATGCATCTCCTTCTCTACGGGATAGAAGTTCTCAGATGTCATTTGCCTCGCAGGCGTCTGCCCCCGCAAACTTGCACGGATATGGAACTTCTGCCATAATTGCAATGGATAGAACTTCAAGTTTGTCATCTGGGAATTCACTTTCTTCAGGCCTCCTGTTGTCACAGGCAAAATCTCTTGGTAAAGGAAGTGAGCGTAGTCTGGAAAGTGTGTTGCATTCTAGCAAACAGAAAGTTACGGCAATTGAAAGCATGCTTAGAGGTTTGGAAGTATCTGACAAACAAAATCCTTCAAGTCTTCGGTCATCTAGCCTGGATCTAGGTACTGAATGACTATTCCATTAACGTGCTGTATTAGTAGGACAGGAATCTGATTCTGTTTTTAAGTTGAGTGTTAAATGACTGGTAAACTAAATCTCGTATCATTTCTGAGTGGCTAAATTTTTTTTATTGCTCCTAGCACAGGAGTTGAACCTCCATCTTCTCGTGATCCACCATTTCCTGCAGCTGTTCCAGCGTCCAGTCACCTTTTAAACTCTTCGATGGCTGAATCAACAGATTCCAACATCAGCAAAGGTGGTAATCGTAATGGTGGCTTGGCTTTGTCTGATATTATCACTCAAATTCAAGCTTCCAAAGAAACTGCTAAACTATCTTACCGTAGTAGTGCAGCAACTGACTCTGTGTCAGCATTGTCATCGTTCTCAGATAAAAGGGCTTCTGAAAGACTGCAGGAAAGAGGCTTTATTGAAGAAAACCATGACATAAGGGAGGCTAGGCGTTCTGTGAACTCAAACTTTTACAGACAGTATGTGGATACACCTTACAAAGATCTAAACTTCAGGGATTCACACAATAGTTCTGTTCCCAATTTCCAAAAACCACTTCTAAGAAAAAATGTAACTGGGCGGATGTCTGCTGGAAGGAGAAGGAGTTTTGATGATAGCCAGCTCTCCCTTGGGGATGTGTCAAATTATGTGGAAGGTCCTTCATCTCTCGGTGATGCTTTGAGCGAGGGTCTCAGTCCAAGTTCAGATTGGAATGCTCGGGTGGCTGCTTTCAATTATCTTCGATCTTTACTGCAGCAGGGCACAAAAGGGATTCAAGAAGTTCTACAAAATTTTGAAAAAGTAATGAAGTTATTTTTCCAGCACTTGGATGACCCTCATCATAAAGTTGCACAAGCAGCTCTTTCAACCCTTGCAGATATCATTCCATCATGCCGAAAGCCCTTTGAGAGTTACATGGAAAGAATATTGCCGCATGTTTTCTCACGTTTAATTGATCCCAAGGAACTGGTTAGGCAACCTTGCTCTACTACTTTGGAGATTGTAGGTAAAACCTATGGTGTTGATACTCTGTTACCTTCCTTACTCCGATCACTGGATGAACAACGATCTCCAAAGGCCAAATTAGCTGTTATTGAATTTGCTATTAATTCCTTTAATAAGCATGCAATGAATTCCGAAGGTGCTGGTAACATGGGCATCTTGAAGCTATGGTTAGCTAAGTTGACACCATTGGCCCATGATAAGAATACCAAGCTCAAGGAAGCAGCTATTACATGCATTTTATCAGTTTATTCCCACTTTGACTCAGTAGCTGTTCTTCATTTTATTCTTAGTTTGTCAGTTGAAGAACAAAATTCTCTAAGACGAGCTCTTAAACAATACACCCCTCGAATTGAGGTGGACTTGATGAACTATCTACAGAACAAGAAAGAAAGACAACGGACTAAGTCATTGTATGATCCATCTGATGTTGTTGGAACATCTTCAGAGGAAGGATATATGAGTGGATCAAAGAGAAGTCATTTATTTGGAAAGTATTCTACTGGTTCAATTGATAGTGATGGGGGCAGGAAGTGGAGCTCTAACCAAGAATCAACACTGATTACAGGAATTATTGACCCAGTAGCTTCCGCTGAGACTCACGAGAATTTGTATCAGAATTTTGAGACTGGTACCATGGATTTGGCTTGCATGACCAATTCTACAAGTCAGAACATGGGAACCCGCTCTATTCTGGAAAATGTTGATAATAACATGAACTTTGATGCCCTGTCTACTCCACGTTTGGCCACTAATGGGATGGTGATATCTGAAGCTATTGTGGCTGCAAAGACCCCTGGACTTTACCCTGACACTACTTCTGTGTCGGACCTTGATGATCACAAACCTGCTGCTGTAAAGATCAACCCTTTTACAGAGACAGGCCCTAGTATTCCTCAAATTCTTCACCTGGTGAGATATTTGACCTCATGATTTTCTTGGCTAATGATTGATTTGAAACCCAGTTTCATGAACACCTGCAAGTTTGCGATTCATGAATGTACACCTTTTTTATTTCTAGATTTGCAGTGGAAGTACCGAAAGCCCTACAGGAGCCAAGTGCAGTGCTCTTCAGCAGCTAATCAAAGCTTCAATGGCTAATGATCAGACTGTTTGGTCTAAAGTATGATCAGAATCTCTTTCCTTTCACTCTTTTTGTTCGTACATTTTGTGGATTCTGGTTCTCGGTCATATGATGACCCTTTGTGATTTTGGTGCACTATTATGTGATGCTAATAATGTAGCTTTTATTGTTTACATTATCAGTGCAGGCGATAGTTGCACATATTGTAACGATTCTGACTAAATTTCTTTTGTAATAAGTGATTTTGGCTTTTGGACGTCTTTTCCTATTATCCTGAATTTATGATAATTAAAAGGCATCAAATGCTGTTGACAACATATTGGGGTTTGTCTACTTTCTGATATACGGTTAGCAATTTCATTGCCAAGGATATGTTGTCATTTATTAGTTTTTTCAGAGCTTCTTTCTACTTCTCTCTTTCATCGTTGTTGCCCTTGAATGAACAATTGTCCAGTAACTTTTTTCCCTCTAGGTTATATGGGTCTAACTTAGTTTATGGCAATTCCGTAATTTGCAGTACTTCAATCAGATTTTGACTGCTGTACTTGAAGTCTTAGACGATTCTGATTCATCAATCAGGGAACTCGCTCTTTCACTAATAATTGAAATGCTCAAAAACCAGGTATTGGTCTTGCTTGTTATTGGTTGTGAACTGCTTTCCTTCTTTATCAATAATCATTCAAAATTTCTTTTATTGCTGCCATGTTTCCAGAAAGATGCCATGGAGGACTCTGTTGAAATTGTGATAGAGAAGCTGCTTCATGTTACAAAAGATATAACTTCAAAAGTAATCGCTCTCTCTTTTTCTCATCTTAGTTTTCATTCTCTTTTATATTTTACCTTATTCTCTAATGTCTTATTTTTTCCATCCATATTAAGGTTTCAAATGAAGCTGAACACTGTTTGACAATTGTGTTGTCTCAATATGATCCCTTCAGATGTTTAAGTGTATCTCTCTCTCTCTCTCTCCTCTTCTATCTTAACTCTTTCACACACACATATTAGAGGGGTACCTCAAAGTTTTCCTTTCTCTTTTTAAACAAATATCTGTGTTGGTTCCTTTTTTTACCTTTCAATTTTGTCTATAACTGAAACTGCAGGTTGTTGTCCCTCTTTTGGTTACTGAAGATGAAAAAACTCTTGTCAATTGCATAAATTGTTTGACTAAGGTATTTCCCCTTGGCAGAGAAGTTCAGGGATTATTGTAGCAGATGCTCTTGTGAATTTGTAGTTTTATTTGATATTCTATGAAGGTTAGTAATTATTTGATCTTCTTTCAGCTTGTTGGCCGGCTTTCTCAAGAGGAACTTATGGCCCAGTTATCGTCATTTTTGCCTGCTCTTTTTGAAGCCTTTGGAAACCAGAGTGCTGATGTTCGCAAGGTAATGGGATTTATTTATTTGGTTATTGCATTTTATTATGCTACATATAGGAAAATAACCGCAACCCACTGTGAGACATATTATATTAAGTCAGTCAAGCACAAGCACAGGCAATATTTCTTGAAGGCACTGAATCCTTGGATATACATTCTCTCTTTAAAATTTTGTTTTTGGTTTCTTCGGAAAGCATTTTCAAAATCTGCTTTTATGGTCTTATTTTCTTATATTTTGTTGTGCGATTGTGTTGGGTGCAGACTGTTGTTTTCTGTCTGGTGGATATTTATATAATGCTTGGAAAAGCATTTTTGCCTTACCTGGAGGGTCTTAACAGTACGCAGTTGCGATTGGTGACTATCTATGCTAACCGAATATCACAGGCAAGAACAGGTACAACCATTGATGCATAGCCATTAGCCATGATTAATTTGGTTTGTTTAGGATGCAATTGTGAGTTTTGGGTTGGCCTTATTCATTGCTTGTGTATCTTGTATATCTTTTGTGAATGCGTTGTGGGAGTGGGTTCTTTCTATCGCCCTCAAATTTCCTTTGGTTATCTTAAAGGGAACATCGGTTTCACCCTCTTTCTTGTTTGTCTTAGCCCACTCGTGTTTGTTTGGTTTGAGAGTGCTTGGCAGTTTGCAGCAGTATTATTTTGCAAATATTGTAGTCAACAATCTATGTAACTCGTTATTGATATATACATAAAAGCAGTTTGTTCTTATGTGGCACTTAACTCACGTTTTTGAAGAACATAAAGCAAGCAGATGTATTATTTTTCTTTTCCTCTCCATCCCAAATGCTCTTCTTACTTTATCTGGAGATCTCAACGTCAAAACTCTGTTGTTTATGGAACTGCATCGACTTATCAATCAACCTGAGTCTTCAGTAGGAGGGGATTGGGTTAAGAGTGGATGATGCTTCGACATATTAATATTAAAGCATTTCCAGTGCAATGATTTGAGGGCAAATACGTCGCCATTGGAATCATGTCAAATTCTCAGATCTAATTATTATGTTTGAATCATGTTTTATTAAATTTTATTCATACATTTAATTATAGTGTGCAATATTAAAAAATATATAAAAGTTTTAAAATTATAATTTTGTAAACTTAAAAGTCTTATAGTACATGAATATGGATAATAATTATAAAAATATGTTAAGATATTTCATGGATGTTAAGTTTTTCTCTGAACTTTTTATGTACTTTAGTCTAAAATCAAATTCACTGTATATATACATGAAGAATGGTTATTATAACATTATCTATATATATAATGAACTTTTTTATATAAACATTAATTTTTTTCAACATATGTTAATTTATAATAAAATACTAATTGCTTTCACCATAATGTACTAAACATGAGTACTTTTTTTTTAAAATTTATACAAATAAATATTGTCTATATGTGTGGAAACAAGTATAGATATAATTTCATAATTGTGAAAAAATTCAAAACATTTATAGACTAAGCCAATCATTTCTGTAACAAAATATATTTGAAGTCGAGTCAAGTTTTAAAAAGATATTCTTTTTAAAACTTTTATATTATCTGTTATTTGTTATAATAAAAATTAAATATCTTATAAGTTTAAAGTTCGATTACTTCTTAACATGTGAAATAATTACAATAACCTTTTTTATAAGTATATTTTGTTTTAATAATTAAATCTTTCAGGATTGTACATATAACTACATTAATCATCTAAAGAAACAAATGTAATTGAAACTAACTTAAGTCTTTATCATTAAATATTAGGTTATTGGGACAATCATAAAAACTTTGAATTTATCTATTAAATGCAAAATCTAAATAATTTTCTAATAGTAAATTCAAACCTTGGACTTAAAAAAATGTTGGAGAATGTAATTCATCTATAAAATCATCAATATATCCATATAACTTTACTTCAATCATATATAATGCTAGAGATTTAAGGTATGGGGTAGTCAAAGATTCCGTGTATAAGTTCCCACACTAAACATTTGAAGAACGCTTAAGTTGTGAAAGAACAACCTATAGTTGACATGTACAACTTATAAAGAAGCACAAATATAAGATTTTGTAGATGTACACTAATGAAGATGATTACTCTATATTAAGAAAAATACAGTTAAAAAAGATTAATTTTAACATTTAGACAATTAATGAAAGAATTGAAGTTATGAATCTGGATAGTGAAACATATTAAGATGCTAATCATACTAAACAAATTGTACAAGATCAATACTTTAAGCCAAGTATAATGATTTAATATTTTATTGCATGTACCTACTAATGTTAATCTACATTATAAATTTGCAGATAAAGGTATTCTATAAGAAGTGAATGTATGGGCTAAAAAATGTTAAAAGAGAATAACATAGACAGTTAAAGTATGATTTTGAAAAGGGATTTGAAGCTTAGATTACATTACAGGTTGGGTGTTATTTTATTCAATGAACATATATATTTTAAAAGGTTTTATACAACATTGAGTTGATTCAAGCTTTGAGTTTAAATATGTGAAGAATAAGCTAGGGATCAAGGATAATAACTATATGTAGAATTGACAATGGGCTATACCGGGGCTTGGGGTTACCTGTCAGTTTAAGTACATTCTGCAACTTGGTCCAGTCTGGCTCATGTTGCCTGACTTCAACCCTAATTGAATTTCAAGCATATATTTTGAAGCCCACCCAATAACTGACTTAACCTAACCCCTTGACCCATCAAGGTACCAACCAATGTTGACTGATCCTTCTTTGACTTTATCAATAAAGATCTACTCTTTTAGCACTAGAAATAAATTTCTACGAGCTTAAACATTCTAATGCAAGTAATAAGGAAGAAATATTGAGAAGAAAGAACAAGCATATAATTGTTCAAGAAACTCATTCGTAAATCTCAAATTGTTGTAAATAATCATAGATAAATATACTCCTCATCCAAGGAATTTGTAGAATAAGGAAGAAAATATGAGAAGCAAGACAAAAGTGGTATAATAAAGAAAGGAAGGAACAAAATATGAGAAATAAGATTTAAGCAATAGAAAGATTCCCTAGCCAACAATCTGAGAAGATCTCCAACCAAGGATCAAATAGAGGGGGAAAAAAAGAAAGTCATTAAAGAATTAGAAAGATGGAGGAAGGAAGAAAGTCGAAAAAGATGAAATATATATATATTTTTATATAATTATGCATTGGATTGTGTCATATTGTTAAGCCCAGATCTAAAGCCTAATTTCTTTTAAAATCTAAACTAAACCAAAATTCAGTTAACTCAGGTTAAGCCCATTAATTACATGTTGGGTTAGACCAAATTGAGCTTAGTCAAGCTGGGTCGTGAGTTTTTACCATCTCTACCTATAAATAAGACGAAGTATGAATTAAGGATACATGCCTCACAAACATAATAAAAAAAAAATGTTTTCCAAATCAAGATCTACAAATTTAAGCATGAATGTAGGAGAGGCTACTATAACAAGAGCTGGTTTCTAGTTAATTTGATTGTAAATAAATGTCTTAATTTTAGAAACAACTCTAATTGGAAAATTTCTGGTTAGAAGAATGCTATAGTTAGGAACTACAATATCCAAATCAATGACAAGAAGGAATATGAAACTAAATCCATAGCTGTGTAAATGCTAATGAGGGTATACAATTTGTTAAGTGAAGAAGTTGTAGGCTAAGTATTTTACAATTCAACAAAGAGAGCTCTTTAATCATCAAGTATCTAAATAACGTGTTCGAGTGATATTACATAAGCATAGATGTATATAAGAAGGCATTTTTGACCGTATTATTTGTGTAGATAATGGATGATAACTGCTTATAATTAATAGTGGGTGTACATGATTAGCTAAAATGTGTTCCATTAAGAAGATGATGTAAAAACATACATAATCCAAGAGTGAGGTATGATATGATGCTTAACAATCACTTAGAAAGCTTCAATACCTACATTAAAAAGGCTCGATAAATGCTTATCTTGACCATGCTTAATGTGATGAAGAGGGCTAGGATGGATATATTCTATAAAAATGGAGGGCATGGAAAATTAAACTAATAACATTTGCTTTAAAAATACAAGTAAGCTACAAAAGTCAAAGAAACATATTAATAACTAAATTTCCTATTTCAATGGTGGGAATATTTTTAAAATTGAGCATGTGTATTTTGGACAACATATGGTTTATTTAGATAAATTCATTAGCATCTATATAAAGTGAAAAATAATTGAAATTACTTTCCAATAAGCATGTGCCACTAATAGACATTATAGAGGTAAGCCTCAAGAATATACTAATAAAATTTATAACAAAGAAATTTTATTACAAGCATATGCTTACTAGTTATGTCTTGTTCCATATGAGCATCACTACCATAAAATGAATTGTATTTGAACATTATTTGCCAACCACAAATGAGAATCATGGTGTTGAACTAGAGCATCTACAATTAACATTAAAGGTTGGCAGACTTAAGAAAGCAAGAGCAAGAAAGATACATGTGAACAAAGCCAATATAACGCAACCAAGAAGGAACTTTAGGTGGTATATGAGGTTTCAAATAATTTGACCACAATAAGAGGACTTGTATAAGAAGAAGATACCAACAATCTCCTAATCAATAGTGTATACCAATAATACCAAGTCAGAGTAACCAATATTGTAATGTTCGCTAAGCATTGTCACAAAGGCAAAGGCCACTATGGTCAAAGAGAGAAAGATTGAATATATAAATGAATTTTATTGGTGCTTTTCGTTTTGTGTGACTAAGTGAGTATTTGTGGATATGGACCATATCCTTGTACTTGCCTTTTTTTGTGAAGATAAAGGCAATATACGATAGATAACATTTGACAGGGGAATAGTAGTTGATGGCATATTTATGCCTTTTATACTTGCCTTTTTGGTTCTTATTAGTGCGAGTAATATAAGATGTATATATCATATGCAATGTTAGTTCAAAGAAAGTGTTTTTTAATATCTTGTAAATTTATGACAAGTAACACAATTTATACATGGTAGGTGTTGTTAGCCATGAAATAATAAATGATGGAATGTTTATGTCTTTATCCTTGAGTTTTTTTTGTAATAGTACGTAATATAATATGTTAATGCATTTTATTGATACTTGTTTCATTAAATGCTTTGACATTTTTATGCATATATTTGATTTATTGTAATATCCTGTTTTCATGCTAAGGGTTAGAACCCGAAAATTCGGTACATCTGAGCAGAGATATTAAAGAAATGCATTTTCTTGCCCATGCATAATGTTAGGATATATGTACCTAAATATTAAATCTTAAGGTTTATGAATGAAAATGGGTCCGATTTGAATTGTTGATTTCCGCAAAAAAGTGTGTATGTTTGTTATATATACTATAAATTATACTGATTTTTGACGGACTGATTGTTTTAGCACCTCACTCTCACAGGGCTCGGACTCGGATATCACTTATAGATGTCGGGTACGTGTCTTGCAGGAATGAGGTGCTACATTTATGAATTGGATTCCCTTATAATATGCTTGTTTTCTGCTTCTTTATAGTTAATGACAATATTTAAGTTTTGAAAAAGTAACAAGATTTTTATTTACATAATTTTCAAATTATAGGGATTATTTGTCTATTTTTTAAAATCATAAGAGGTTACTTGGAAGGAAATGAAATCATAGAGAGGTACACGTTGGGATGTCGGTTTTGGTAATGAGTTAGGTTATTTTGATCATATTTGGATAATGAATATATAAGTACCACATCTCATATTGCTGTAAAAATAATTTGCCATGTAAACTCCATATTAATTACTTTGATGACAATAATTAATATTAGATTCATGACAAGCTTTCTTAATCTTATAATTTTTTTTAAATTTTAACAAGCCAAGAGTTTTTTAAAGGTAACTACAGTCGATATTGATTTTTTAAGAAATAAAGAATTCATAAGTACTTAAAAGTTTGAGATTTTTTTAATTTAGTGTTCAACCTTCAAAATTTTTTAATTTAGTCTTGGTTCAGCCAGATTCAGCTGGACTGGGATATCGTCATTCGGATCCATGATCTTGAGAGGTTGTGGCTAGAGGATT
>JANKYE010000013.1:11436491-11451517 GCA_032467995.1 Erythroxylum dillonii
AATATTGTAACTTCATCTAGACCTCTAGAGTTGTTACATATGGATTTATTTGGTCCAACTAGGACATTGAGTCTTGGTGGAAAGAAGTATGGTCTCGTAGTTGTTGATGATTTTACTAGATTTTGTTGGATATTGTTTTTATCACATAAGGACAAGTCTTTTAAGTGTTTTAAAGTACTTTCCAAAAAGTTATAGAATGAAAAACGGATTTCAATTGCTAGTATTAGAAGCGATCATGGTGGTGAGTTTGAGAATGAGAAATTCAGAATATTTTGTGAGAAGAGTGGAATTTTCCATAATTTCTCTGCTCCTAGAACTCCACAACAAAATGGAGTTGTTGAAAGGATGAACAGTAAGATTCAGGAAATGGCAAGGACTATGCTATGTGAAATGAATCTTAAGTATTTCTGGGCAGAAGCTATTAATACAGCTTGTTATATTCAAAATAAAATATTAATGTGACCCTTGTTGAAGAAAATTCCATATGAATTATGGAATGGAAGGAAGCCTAACATATCCTACTTCTATCCAATTGGTTGCAAGTGTTCAAAATTGAATACAAAGGAAATTGTGGATAAATTCGATTCTAAGACTTATTCAGGAATTTTTCTAGGCTATTCATTATCTTCTAAAGCCTATAGGGCTTACAACCTTACTTCTAAGACTGTTGAGGATACTATTCATATTAAGTGAGGAGACTATTCATGTTAAGTTTGATGATATTTCTCAACCAAGTAAGAGAGATGATTCTGATAATGAAACCCTATCAGTACCTTTGGTTGATAGTGAAAATGTATCATCATCAGATATGCCCTTAGAAAAAGTTGAAGATATTCCTGAAACATTTGAACTAAAAATATATTGGAGATATAAGAGTTCTCATCCAGAAGAACTGATTATAGGAGAGACCTTAGAAGGTGTGAGAACTAGGTCCAAATTCAGAAGAGAAGCCAATGTCGCTTTTATATCTGAATTAGAGCCTTAAAAATTGATGAATCTTGCAAAAAGGTTGATCAAACCCTTTATAGAGGGATTATTGGTTCTTTACTTTACCTTATAGCAAACAAACATGATATTTTGTTTAGTGTTTGTTTGTGTGCAAGATTTCAGGCAGATTTTAGAGAGTCTCATTATATTGTTGTTAAAAGAATTATGAGATATCTATCAGGTACTTCTGATCTTGGCTTAATGTATGAGAAAGGTAAAGATTTCAATTAGCTATTGTGATGCTGATTATGTCGGAGATAGGATTGATAGAAAGAGTACGAGTGGAGGATGTCACTTCCTTGGCCACAACCTAGTTTCCTGGTTAAGTAAGAGGCAAAGCTCGATTGCCTTATCAACTGTAGAAGCTGCCGTAAGTTGCTGCTCACAGACGTTGTGGAGTAAGTACTAGCTAGAGGATTATTCAATACATGAAGATCAGATCCCAATTTTCTGTGACAACACAAGTGCTATTAACCTGTCGAAGAACCCAATACAACACTCAAGGGTTAAACATATTAAAGTTAGACATCATTTTCTGCGAGACTACGTTAAGAGGAAGATCGTAAGTCTACAGTTTGTTGAGATGAACTATCAAATGTGCAGACATCTTCACTAAGGCATTGAGTGAAGAAATATTCAAAGAAATCAGACGAAACCTCAACATGGTTATGCTGAGTGATCAACCGTCTGACACGTAATGACCCAAATGGTTTTCTTATTCAAGAAGATAAAAAGTCGTAAGAGTTAACGGTAATAGTAATAGTAGTTACTATCGGTAACTTCTGTTATAAGAAAGTTTTGGAGGGAAAGCTTCTCAAAGCCTTGAGAATACCACCTACTCTAGAACACTCTTGACATACCCTGACATCGAATTTTGAAGAACTCTCAAAAAAACTTTTCATTACTCTGTTTGGATATCAAACCTTCCCTTGCTTTCACCCTCAACTTCAGAAACCAACTTCACCTCTTTGAGAAATACATCTATGCATTCAGTTCTTTGTTAACTACAAAAACAAACGGAGCAATCAATAACCAATGGAAGACTTGTTGATTTCGAATCCTTGAAGCAGGACCATATGGATATCAAACCGGAGATTGTGGCAGCCGGATGGAGGAACTTCTTCCAGGTTCATGAAATAGTTTACATGAACGAAGTATATGACTTCTAGAAGAATGTGGAGGTAGTGGAAGGTACTCTAGTATCAGTAGTGGATAGATTGTCGGTGATAATCACACTAAAATCAATCGAGAAGGCCACTAAGTGTCCATGTGTTGGAGAGAAGCTTGCTCATATGGCTAAATGGATGACCCAAGCCAGTGTGAAGGAAATTCAAATTAATCGACAACTGTATAGAAGTAATAACCCAAAGGAGAAGAAAGCCTCAAGTCTTATACCGAAGGCTAAGGTTCTACACTCACTACTCTTACATTGTGTTCTACCAAGAACAGGATCGAGAAATCTGGTGACGACGTTAGATGAGCAGTGCCTATTTCATCTACTCAATCGCCAACCCATAAATCTTCCATATCTTATCCTTCATTATATGGTAAAGTCGAAGAAAGACTCGACTGCCCTACCTTGTGGGATGATGCTGACAAGAGTCTTCAGAGATTCTGGAATTCTCTTGGAAAGAGGAAACAGGATGAAGCTAAATATCAAAAGCGTCATCAATTCTTCAACTATTAGTAGAATGGACTTGAGCAATCTGGAAAAAGAAGAAACAGATTATAAGACGATAGCAAGGATTGAGGGGGAGCATGCTAAAAAGGGAACTCCCATAAGGAAATCAAAATCTTAATCCACTAAAAGAATGTCCAACGAAGGATTGAAGAAATCGTCAGATGATGTAAGGAAAAGTAAGACGATTTCTCAAAAAGAAGAAAGCCAGGAGCAACAGTTAGAGACCCTAGTGACCTTGAAGAGAAAGGGGTAAACACTTCTTTCAAAGAGACCAAAGCAAGAAAAAAGGTCACTTAGAGTACGAACCCTTCGTCAACAAGAGGAAAAGAAAGAAAAAGAGTTGGCTCATGGTGGAGATTCTGAGAAGAAAGCACCGCAACCAATTAGGTCCTTAGTCTCAATTTTAAAGGAAGATTCAGCTAAAGTAGTTAAAGAAATTGAGATTAAGAGAAGGTTGGAATTTGAGAAGAAGAAAACTCATCCTCAACAACAGACTCCTAAGTTGATTGAAAAGAATAAGAAGCAAAAAACCAGTGAGAAGAAGAGCACTCCTACTGCTATTTAACAAAAGAAAAGGTCAGTTGAACATAGTCCAGCACAGGACAATCTTTCTCAACCTTTGAGAAAGGAGTATTTGAGAATAAAGATTATTGAAGAAGTTCAACCTGTTAGGAGTAGCAGCTCTATAATCATTAGAGAAACCCTAAAAAGATCAGTCAAGGTATAATTTCAACCAATCTTGGTAAATAGTGGTACAATGCATCTGTTGAATGATGGAGAGATAAGGTTATATCGTGTTCTGCGGGATGAGAGAACTAAACCATACCCAACAAAAATGGCCAAGTAGAAGTACACTATTTTCCCAGTTACAAAAAGAATTGTGATCAAGATTGTACCTGACATTCAGCTAAGACCTTACATTGTTCGCAGTGAGGAAAAAAGGGGAAGAAGAAAATGTATCCTGAAATGATGATGAGTGATCTGATAGAAGATCAGATTGTAGATGAAGTGAGAAACATAAATGAGGTATGTTATGCAGCCCAGCACAAAGGAACCTATGTTTCCCATTACATTTCGAAGGCATCAGGAAGTAATTGTGGCCGTCGAACCACTGAGAAAACTTCTCAGGTAGTTGGAAGAATAACAGAAGGGCAGTACATATCCATCAGGATTGGAAATTTCAGTTACAACATAGAGAATCTTGTTCATCTAATTATGCACATTGGACTTTGAGTTCTGTGTCTTCATTTGGAGATGTACTACACTTATTTAGAAGACAAGTCCTAAGACTACCCAGCCCTGATGACCTTGATCTCCTAGAACCAAATTTTCCTTTCAAACATCCTGAGTCTACAATCATTGAACCGAATGTTCTATCTTCATATGCATATAGCACTACTATTGGTTTTGAAGAAGAACAGCAAAAGGATGATGATCTGCATGCTTCGGTGAGTAACTTACATGAGGAAGTAGCTCATATACGATAAGACCTCCAGTTACTCCGTGCTGAAATGAGACAAATATTCTCTGAAATAATGAAGCATTTTTGGCCATGATTATTTTTGATCAAAAACAAATAGGGGGAGAAAGGAGAAAAGGAGAAAGATAGGGGGAGAAAGAAATGAGGACGATAAGAAGAAAGGAAAGAGAAGAACAGAAGAAGAAGATAGAGCTTACAATTCTTTTTCAATTGTATATAGTCTTATACTGTATATCGTCTTATAAATAATACCATCTTTCTAAACACTATGATTATTTGTTATCATCAAAAAGGGGGAGATTGTTAAGTCGGAATGACTTTACAATTAATAATTTTGATGAAAATCAAATAATAATAATATTAGAAAGTAAGACGAAGCAGAAACAAAAGTAAGTCGAAGCAGAGAAGCAAAATAAGACGAAGCGGATAAGCAAAATAAGACGAAATGGAGAAGCCAAGTAAGACGAAGCGGAGAAGAAAATAAGACGAAGTGGAGAAACGAAAGTAAGATGAAGCGGAGAAGAAAATAAGACGAAGTGGAGAAATGAAAGTAAGACGAAGCAAAGCACAAATTCAGACGCATTGGAAACTAAGAAAAAAGTGAAAGCTAAGACGAAGCGGAAGCAAAAATGAGACGATAGAAAGTAAGACAAAGTTAAGGCGAAACTAAGATGAAGATCTGATACCACATCGAATGGATAATCAGTCTGAGTTAGTTACAGAACTCAACTGAATAACTGTTTCTTCAAAGATCAAGAAACAAGAAGAAAGAAGTGGTTATCAAGAAGCGGTTAAAGACGAAGGCTATAAATATGAGTCGCAGTCGAAGACTGCAGAAGTTAGTTATTTTTGAAAGAATTGGAGATTTTAAAGCTAGAAACACTATATTCATTGCGCTAAACATTGAGAGCTATTATTCTCTGTAACAAAGCTCGCAAACATCTTTCTGTAAGAAAGAAGAAAAGCTGAGAACCTGAAGAGGCTAAGTGAGAAAAACAATACTTGTTGTAAGAGACCTGAAGAGGCTCAGTAAAAAGCATACTTGTATTTTTTAGTAGTATAGTGAAATCTCAAAAAGGATTCTGAGGACTAGGCGTAGCCCATGGTTTGCGGTCAACCAGGATAAATTATTGTGTCAACTTCTACTCTCAACTCTCAATTTTCATTCATATTGTTTCTATTCAAGTACTTAGAAGTTAACTGCAATACATCGTGATATTGTCACTCAATAGTTTTTGAGAAAGCAAGTTTTTCAAAGAAATTTTATAAAGGGATTGTATTTACAAAAAAAGAATACACAATTCAACCCCCTTGTGCATTTTGTATATTAAATATAAAGTTTATACTTACGCCTGATTTACTTCAATATGTTGCATGTTTGTGTTCTCTTTTGTCTTTGAGTCATGGCAAGATTCCACTTTATCGGTTGGATCGATTAATAAAGACATGGTGCCTTACTTGATTTTTTTACTTAATATTTGTATATGAGTTTTTGGTGATTAGTGAGGTAACGATTGGCCAATCGTGTGCTAGGCACAACGATTAAATGACCACCGTACCCTTGACGTTGGTACATAGAAGTCGAGTTTCCGTATCGACATCTTTTATAGGACTTGCGGGTTATTCTATAGTTAGGGTTTGGACACCGACGAGGTCATCACCTAGGTTCATGACGCTCTTAGCAACTATAGTCCGGACTCACCATGGATGAAAGTCGAGCCAACATCGAGAATCGGTAGGTGTCCACAATAGTTTGGTCGTCTAGTGGTGACACATATGATTGTTTTGGCTTATTCTGATATTTATTTTCTGACAATCTTTAATTTATACAAGTGATGTTTTTTTGCTTTTGTGTACTAAAACTAGAACCTATATTAACCAAATGAGTGATTAATAGGCTAGGCCTATATGGTTCCTAACCAGTATACGTTGAGTCATAGGCTAGGCCTATATATTTCTATGTCATGTTCACTTCATTGGTTATCTATATCGTCCTGGTGTGTATCAAGTTTTATTTGCGATATATGTTGTTTCAGCTCACTGAGCACATAGTGTACTCACCCCTCTGCTTTCCAACCATGCAGGTTAATTTAGTGAGCTTGATGCTCTGAGTGGATTGTGTGGTATTTTAACATTTTCAGGACATAACTGCGTGTGAGTAGTCACTGTTTGTACTTTTGTTGTATAATAACTAATGAACTATTTTTATTAGGTTGGTTATGTTGATATGCTTTATGATTTTATAAATTAACTATTGACTGTCTTGTTGCTTGTAAAAGACCTTTTGTATGAACCTTTGGCACTGTCATTGAGATTGCTTTTAAGTAGACTTAAAAGTCCAAAGTTGTGGTAGAATTTAAATGTGAATATAGAGTTTTAAACTGATTGTAGGTGTTTTGATTGAGTTTTGGGATTTTTAAAATACAGTCATTGTGTTGCCCAAATGTTTTAAAAAAAGTATTCAGTTAGCCTTACATAGTCAGGTTAAGGGTATCGTGAGTATCCTTAGCTCGGTTATGTGGCGGTTGTCATATGCCCAATGTGGTACCGGTTCGTGACATATTAGGAAGTAACTCAATATTCTAACCTTAATTTTTTTATTAAGGGGTTAAAATTTCTGAGAATCTCTGTTAGTCTTTGTGTTTTACCTAACTTAGTTTCTTTGTTCAAGGTTGTTTGACGAGTTTAGGTTATTCTTCTACTTTTTTGAGTTCACATTTGTATACATATATTGCTTAATGAGTCAAAGGCCATGAGGGAGAAGACATAGTGGAGAGAAGCTTAAAAAGATTTGAGTTAGAGCATCAATTAAGGATATAGAAGAAAACCAATACTTTTTTTAATGAACTTCTAAAAAAATCCATTTTGAGGATCCAGCTATAGGAAAACTATAAATGGAGAGCTTTGGTATATAAGAATAGACATTCTTAACTATTAAAATGACATCGATCTTATGAGTGAGCAAGGTCCTGAAGAAGAATAACAAAATTGGAACTAATAATAAAAGATGTTTGGTGTCACTCTTGTCTTAGAACTTAATAGTACAAGAGCTAAACTCGAGCTTTTGACCAATAACCAACTAACCTTGGACTTGCTTACATGTATATGTATAGTTAGGTTTAGGATGTTTAGAATGTATTATTTTGACTATATTTTATCTTTTATCTTTTATTTGGTTAAATTAAGAATTTTGAAAATTTGAATGCAATTTGGAGTGTATTATTTATAATTCTCCAGAGACGTTGATGTTGTGTAGATCTTAAGTATGGCTGAGTACTTCATGACAAATATTTCCATTATAGCTATCCAGGTTCTTATAGAGTTTTCTAGATATTTTTCTTATTTAATCTTGATGCACAATATTGTAAACAATGTTGTTTTAGAAATTAAAGAATTTCATTAACTTAAGCCGAACCTTACATAACATTACAATGGATAGTCATAGGAATCCCTCACATCAATAGGGCAAAACCATCAAAACATACTAATTAAGACTACTACTAAAGAAAACTTTCATCAACAATGGATAGTCATATAAACAATATTGTTATAAGGATGTGGGTAGAGGAGATTTAGATTGATCGAATTGCATGAATTGAAATAGTATCCTTCATATTCATAATATGCATATCAAGGAGAATATAATAGGTATCATGTTATTATTTCTTCTTCTTTAAGTTGGGTATAGGAAAATAAGTTGGTTAGGGTTCCAAGAAAGCATAGGATAACAATTGTATAGATCATCTATGATATTTTTATGATTAGTTCATATTTTTTATCTTATTGAATCCTTGTAAAGGACAATCATAAGCCTATTATAGAGAATAAATGATGCCTTAATCCAAATATAAAAGAAGTTGTGTTCTTTAAGGCAATTGAACTCTTTGATGCAGGAATTGTATGTCCTATTTCTAATAGTTTTTATGTGAGGCCTGTGTAGGTTGTATTAAAGAAAGGGGGCATGACTATTGTAGCCAATAAAGAGGAATGGATTGATCCCTAGTAGGATTATTACTAAGTGGAGACTATGCAATGATTACAGAAAGTTAATCGATTCTACTAGAAAAGATCACTTACCTCTATAGTTTATTGACCAAATATTATAAGATTAGCACGATATGAAATTTACTATTTTCTTAATGAATACTCAAGATACAATTAAATCCTAATTACATTAGAGCTTCAAGTGAAAATGACATTTACATCTTTTTACTATACATTTTCTTATTAGATGATGCCATTTATATTATACATGCTCTAGCTATATTCTAATATTGTATGAAAACTACGTTCTTTAGCATGGTAAAGAAATCGATCAAGGTCTTCAGGGTGACTTTTTAAATTTTTTATTTTTTAACATTTGTTTATTTAATATAAAGCATGTGTGATGACAATTTGAAGACTCCAACTTGGTACTTAATTAGGAAAAATGAAGTGTCATTTTAAATGAAGGAATTGTGTTAGAATATAAGATTTCTAGATATGAGATCGAGGTGAAAAGAATTAAAGTGAAAGTTATAGGAAGATTATGACCTCTAAAATCATTTCGTGAAGTTAAGATTTTTCATGGATACGTTTGGTTATATCGTTGTTTTATAAAGGATTTCCCTAAAATTACTCAACCTTCATGTCTCTTGTCACAAAAATATGTCCCTTTTGAATTCACTAATGAATTTTATTGCTTTTAGTACTATAAAGTACTTAATTTTGACTCTTATATGGCTGCACCTAATTGGAACCTCCTCTTTGAGTTAATGTGTGATGTTAGTGACTATATCTTGGGAGCTTTATTAGGCTAAAACTAGGATAAGAAAATTCATATTATTTATTATGCTAGCAAAGTTCTTAATGAAGCATAAATAAATTATGCTACCATTAGGAAATCAGGGTAAGATCTAATCCTATGTACAACTTATTAAGAGCAAGAAAAAATTGTTCAATTTTTTGAAAGCCAAAGTTAGTTAAATTCTATAACATTATTAACTTATAAAATATAATAAAGCATAAATCATAAATCATAATACATACCTTATTATGAAGCTTGATCACTTTCTTGAGATTTGAACCTTTCAAATTTCATCTTACTCCTACTACTTATCTTGAGAACCATTCTCCCATAGATATAAATTGAAATAAGTACTTTGTTCACTAGGTTCTATAAGATTATATCTAACTTATTGGATTTTTTATAACCTTTTATTATCCTACTTTTTTCTAAACTTATTGGATAATATATGCTTCAACAAAGCATTACATTTAGAATCATTAAATTTGATTGTTTTAAAACATTACCATTTCATAACTAATATGTAATCTTACCAATTGATTTAATTGGAACTTTTGAAGGTAAGTAGTTGTATAAGGTTTAGTTATAGAATAAATAAATAATGCATCATACAATGTCTTATATTGCATTTTCATCCTTGTACAAATCCTTGCTCTTAAGGTATTTAGTTTTATAGGTATTCACTAGAGAACCTCATTCCCTTAAGACAACCAACAAGATTTAAAAGTCAAAACTCTCTACATCAATCTTATTAAAGTGTTTTAGCATTCTAAATGCATAACTTAGATTAATTTTATTTGTAATTTTTAAATTTTAAATTAATATTTCATTTATATGTATGACTCTATCATATACAATCATCACTAAATCTAATGAAAATACAAGTATCATCTTTTTTTAATTGTCATTACATCAAACACATCACATATAAAAAGTTTAACAATTCAATACCATCATCATCCTTTCAACAAAGGTTGATTTGGTTATTCTTCAACCAAAAAGTTTCACGATTGTTATACGATTCATAACTAGAAGGGTGCACTTATCCTTGTATGTAACTTTATTATTCTCATAATGTTGATTTGACCAATATGGAATAAAAGGATTTTCTCTGTTATCTAACATTGTATTTTTTTTTCACTTGTTTTAAGTATATGTCTCCATTGATCCATCATATACAAACTATTTGTATAAACTTTGATCAACAACTTTTATTTAAGTAGGGATGGAAATGAGCCAGTCTCACTAATTTTTTTAAAATAATTTTTAAAAAAATTAAAAGTATAAAGCAACATCTTTTTTTAACTTGCTACAATCCCTATTGATGTTTTGATAACAGGGATTATACTAAGTTTTGCAGAATAGATATAAATTTTCTTTCTATCTTTAAGAAATCTTCTCAAACCTAACATATTTCCAAGAAATTTGATTTACTAACATTTAGTATCAATTATATTAAGCAAACGTAATTTCTACTTAAAACATAATATAAATGTAAGAAAATAAAGTATTTGGTTATATGCCATGACAACCAAATAAAATCAGGACTTTAATTACATTTTTGGGTATTATGACTATTTTATTTTAAATAATAACCCTCATTAATATTTAGAAATATTACTATAATCTCTTTAGTAGCTTAGGATCACATTCAAATTTTGTTGATCTTGAATCAGTCAACAAATAAACTAAACTTAAATTAGGTAGATAACATCCTTTTCAATCACATATGATATGACTCCTAGAACTGTTAGGTGATAGCTCTTATTAAAACACGTCTTCTATGTTATTCCTAACATTACTTCTAAATTTATATGATCATGATTTACTTACCAAATCATGCAAACTTAGTTAAATAGGACTAAAATATATTTAGGTTTAAGGGGCCTTGAGCCACTCAACAAGCATGACAATAAATATAACTTTCAATTTATTCTTATATAATAGAAGGCAATAATCACGTTCTTAATGTCTACTTAATACTTTAATAAGATATTTCATTTCATTAGTCTCATCAAACATAAAATGCATGTAAAATATCACATATATATATACACGAAATTAAATAATCAATTTCCTTTTGTTGAATTGTCCCTCCCCTCCTTTGCTAAACACCTAAAGGCATTTTTTCATCTTTTCTCTCTTTTGCATTTCTCACCCTTACCTATTTCCTATCTTGAAAAATGCCCTTTAGTCAAGTTGGTCTATACAGGTAGCTTTTGCTCTGTTACGATAAACCTTATATTTTACTGATCAAGCATGACTAAAACACCCCCTAATCCGTCAATTTAGAACTTTCCCCTTTAACTAAAAGTTTCTAATATTTAGACAATCACTCCTATCTGACTAACTATAAGGCCTTTATATGTAATTCCTGAAAGCTCATCCGTCAACCCTATCTTATCTTGGAAAAAAGTAGTTAGGGAGAACTATGATATTCACTTATAATTTACACCCCTATTATAAGATGATGGAAAAAGGATGGTCCACCTTGATATAATCCTCTTAAAAGAAGGTGCTAAATTATGGCTTTTTGAGTTAGTAGGGTTCTTTTATGAAAAACATCCTCCCTTCCCTTGGATAAGAGAATGGCTATAAAGGTAGGGAAAACAAAAGGAATGGAGGAAGTACTCCTGGTAGAGGAAAAAACTCATCCTATTTAAGTTCCCAACCAAGTTGCAACAATGTAAGTGATGGAGGTTGGTCCTTGGCATATGGTAAAATAGTCTCTACTCTTGTAACCCTAGAAGCTAGGTTGAGCTTCAAAGAGTAACACTTAATAGAATATCGATATAGATCAACCTTCATGAAATACTACTAGAATATTAATCACTAAAGGTTTGAGTGCCTTTGCTAATTATATTGATCACTATATATGGATAAAATGATGGCAAAAAGAAGTAAGATTGAATATGCCAGGATTTTTGTGAATATAGAGTCATAAAACTCTCTCAGACATTATCCTTATAACTAGAATGGGGGAAGATGAGGAAATGATAGATGATTCTATAAAGTCTCATACTAACGAACACCTACTATACGGACTCAAAAAAGGTAAAGAAGACTCACAAACATGATTTTCTACAAAAACATGGGTAATTTCTATAAGGTTTTATATACGATTAGACAAAACACGCTTTACACTAGTAGGTAGACTAGATATAGACAAGGTTGAAGAAAAATGAACAGGGTTATTTGGTAGTGTTTCCATTACATATAGGTTGTTGTTTAAGTGATTTGGTATGCTAACCCTTCACAAGGCCTTTTGGGGGGCTCAATGGTATCAGAGCCACCAGGTTTTGGCTTGGTCACCCCACATCGTGAGTTCGAATCCCAGAAAACAATGTGGGAATGGAGTCCTAGTTAAACGCCTCGTGGGCCCTACTTGTGACATCAGAGTATGCACAAGTGGAGCGTGGTAGTTGTTTAAGTGATTTGGTATGCTAAACCCTTACAAGGCCTTTTGGGGGGCTAAGTGTTTTTTACTTCCATGGTTGACTGGATCTATTCTTTAATTAGGTAACCAAAATTCTCTTTTGATTATTCACTATTTTTTTAATTTTAATATGTAAAATAAAGAGAGACAATTTGTTTGATGTTCTTCCATCTCATTTTATGTTTGATCCTAACGTCTTCACATAATTAATTGAAAGTCATTTCTTTTAGGTTTTGGGATTTGGTTCCCTGTAAGTATTAGTTACTTGGATGTTTTTGTTTAAAGAGGGCTAAATTGACATAATTGCTTACATGTTAGTCATCTTCTAACTTTTTAATGCTTAATTCTCGTAGCCAATGTTATGGGTAATAACTATGGATGTGACTAATTCAAATGTATTCATTGTGTTTTCCAGATTTGAGAACAGTTGTTGATTGGTTTTGTGTCCTACTTCAAAAGTTTGATATTTATGTCTGAACTTAACACCTAAATTCCATTTACCTTTGATGTGTTACATTTGTCTCTGTATTATTGTATTTTTATGTTGAAAATGAAAATGTTACTATTTCATCTTCTATATTTTACCTTAAAGATCCATTTGTTGATGTAAGTGTTCAGACTCTAGTGTTGGGACTAAAGAAAATATTCATGTGTATACAACAACATAATGGGAGATACACCCTAATTACTATGCAAGGGTTGAAGAAAGAATATAGTTGTAATAGCACGGTCGTCCCGGGGCTTAAGTTAGGCCATGTTTTTTCCTATTTACCTTTTGTTCTTTTTCTGCATTCTTGAACTAAGAAATGGAAGTGCATGCTGCAAATTTAGCAGTAATTATGTTATTGTCTTATGTTGCGTAACAGTTTATGGTGGTCTATGTTTGCAATTATCAGTTCCTTTTAGTAGATTGGGCATCCATGCATATATTAACTTGTACAATCCATTAAAATTAAGGCTTAAGGAGAAGTATTTAGATCATAAAAGTTGTACCTTAGCTTGTTATTGCCTATAAACACTGCATGTCTCTTTATTTTTGAGAGCTTGAGTCCAGCTATCTTTTGTTTAGTGCTTGACTGTATCTAACAAGCATTTTCGTGTCTCACCTAAGCACCAATTTTATACATTTAGTGTGTACATTTTGAACTCAACATAAATGCCAAGTAGAGAAGTTGAAGAGACAGGAAGAGAGAGAGAGATAAAGAAGGGATAGGAAAGAGGAGAGAAAAGAGAAAAAGGAAATCATGCAATTGCTCTCTCTTTTTGTGCTGTGGATGTTTTCCTTGTTAGCAGAGAAGGAAATTTTAGGTTTTAGGGAATTTATTTACTCAAGACATGATGTCTATGTAGAAATTTGAATACGATCCCATCATTAGCAGTTTTTGAGTTTATTAATAATAATTTAGTTTAGTTTCTATCCCTTTGAGGCATAAGGAAACATAGAGTAATTGTTGAGCTAGTGAACTCAAAATCCCTTTTAGTCAAGATATAGGATAGCGATGGATAATTTTTCGCAAGAAGAGAGCAAGGGGTATACTTTTATCCATCATCATACTTCAAAATCCAATCTAAAAGGCCTTTGAGCATTAAATCAATCCATATTATGTCTTATTGGTACCTATTCACTTTATGATCATGAGAGACCTTGATTGAGAAGATTGGAATTTTTGACTTAAATGCAAGGAATAAGATTTATGACGTAGACCTTACTTTGAACAATTTAATTGATCACAACACAATAAAATTAGGTAAATGGATACATTGCACGCGTTTTCAGAAGTTTTGAGCACGGTATGATTATTTAATTTTGCCTAATTTAGAATCTATGATTGGTGGGTAATAAGATCAAAACGGGGTTTCCAAATTGGAGTTCGATCATATTTGGAACTCAATGAGTGTTCTTATCAGGGAGCCCAATATAGTCAAGGTGATTATTATAGATCTCCTACTTGCTTTGACAAATTGAAATATCCATATATAATTGTTATTTTAATTTCTTATGAACTTGGTAAGGGACACTTGGTAGAAACTTAAGTAGCTATTGTCAATGCAATACATTCATCAATTCTATAGTTGTTTACATACAACAATTGATTGCAACAATGTTAATCCACAGGAAAGAGTTGTTATTAATTTTACATTTGTAGTGAGTCGTTAAGAGCTTACTGGAGTGTAGTTCGCATATGTAGATGGATCCATTACTCCTATTAACAAAGATGGTGGGCAAATATTGATGTTAAGACTATTGGAAATGGGTTCCAAAGGATTAAGGAAATCGAGTTATTCAATGAAACAAAAGAACTTAAAGGGAGAAGCTTTACTGTTAAAGAGTTCGCAACTCTTTCCCCTTCGCAACAGAAGGAAAATAAATGTTGAGAACTTTTGAATTCAATATTTAGATATATCAACCTGTTTATGAGCATAGTAGTTTTACAATTATAATGGTTTTGTTTAGTATTTAAATTAATTCACTTATATTCTATATGAAATGGATTGCAATAATTTAGGTGAATATTTTAGCTAGTAATTTTTTGCTTTTATATTTTGAATATGTAAAAAAGTTGAATTTTACAAGTCCTTATGGATTATATATCATATATAAATCTAGTTTTTTAGTTGTTTACATTTGATAGTACATATGTAATTAAGACATACA
>JANKYE010000013.1:11496361-11508166 GCA_032467995.1 Erythroxylum dillonii
AAATTATTTTTACTATTTAAAAGAAATTTTTCATTTTTTTCTTTAAAAAAAGGTAAGATATAATATAAACTATCGTATTTTATCTTATTTCATCATTCTTTTATAAATCTTTCTTATTAGATTTCATGCCACTTGGCCGTTCTTTCTTGTTCTGCTGCTGGTGCTGGTCTTTGGTGTTATGAAATTCTGTCTTCTCATCTACGTTGTCATTCATCATGTTCTGACGTCTAATTACGTTTTGTTTTGTTTTCTCCTTATTAGGATGCTGAGTCTGAATCTGCTGATGTTAAGAAACAAGCTCGTGGATCAAAATCTTCCAAGAGATCTCGTGCTGCAGAAGTTCACAACCTCTCCGAAAGGGTTCGTACATTTTCATAGTTAAAAGTGATTTTCATGGTTCGGTGTTGGCTTCACTCTAGATGTTATTCATATACGGTGTGGTATTTCGTTATTGCAGAGACGCCGGGATCGAATAAATGAAAAGATGAGAGCTTTGCAAGAACTTATACCTCGTTGCAACAAGGTTATCTTCAAACTCTTCTTCCCTGATTCCCGTAAGCATTGGGTGCCTTTGTTTTGCCTCATATGAACTTTTTCTTTCAATTTCAGACAGACAAGGCTTCTATGTTGGACGAGGCAATTGAGTACCTGAAATCACTTCAGATGCAAGTTCAGGTACTTTATTTTTATATTCTCAATTTTGTAAATCTCTAGATAAATGCTGCTTTTAAATTGAAATTTGCTGGAAGCAAGTTCGACAACAACAGAGGGTTGACTTACTTAAAACTCATTTTTATGTGGAAACCAAGTTCTAGTCTTCATACTTGCTAGACGTGTTAAATTCGAAAGGTCTTATAGCTGATGAGTTTAGGCTGCATGTCAGGAATGTCCTATATATCTCCATTCACGTAATGCATCACAAAATATCTTTGTTACTCAAATATCTCATGAAATTCTTTCTGCAAGGCAACTCACTGAACTGAATACAAGGGAATTTCACTATACTGAATGCAAGTCAATATCTATTACTTGACTGCATAAACTTGCAACATGAGGTATTGTGCCTACTTGGGTTGAAGTCTGTCTAATTCAATATGAATCAGCAAGGTTTTACAGTTTAATTAGTGGTTTTGTATTAACATTATTAATTGAACTGGTTGATTTTGGGTTCAACATCTACTCTCTCACGCATAGGATGAGGTAGGGGCTCTCTTGACTCATAGGTGGGACACGCGAGTTGGGTTTTTACAGTTAGCTTGATGTCTTCTGTTTGTGTGCTAGAGGCTTCTGACTCGAAATATCTGAGCATCTTCATCCTTCTCACTGCAATCTGTTTGTTATTGATGTAATACTTCAATGAAACGCAAAATTTTTAAAGGAATTAAGAAACTTGGTGAAGTGGAAATTTAGGCGATTATCATGCATAAACATCAGGGAACCAGCACAAACATAATCTCACACTTCCCTAAAGCTTTTAGTTTCTGAGCATAGGTGCTCCGTAGACCGGTTGTGATAATCGTTCTGACATTGATGCAACATATAATGAAAGGATAATTGTATTTCATGCACAATGGCCTTTCAGATTGATTACGAATATCTTTTGGCTTTTTTTAACGTTCTTTTTATGCAAGCCTGTGGATGTTGCTGTGTTTATTAGTTGACCAGTGCGTCATCTAAAGAAACTTTATTGTAATTGATTATTGCAGATGATGTCCATGGGTTGCAGCATGGTCCCAATGATGTTTCCCGGTGTTCAGCAATATACGCCACCAATGGGCATGGGAATGGGAATGGGAATGGGAATGGGGATGGGCATGGAACTTGCTGTAAACCGGCAAATGATGTCGTTTCCAAATGTTTTAGCTGGTACGCCGTTACCAAATCCATCTACAGCAGCACATATGGGTCCAAGGTTCCCAATACCAACCTTTCATATGCCACATGTTCCTCATGATCTAGCCAGAACACAAACAGCCAACCAGCCGAATCCCATGCTAAGCTCGCTCTCTGGCCAAATTGAAAACCAGCCACGAATGTCCAACTTCGCTGATCCTTATCAGCAATACTTTGGTCTCCACCCAATGCAGTTGCAAGTTCCTCAGGTTTGTGCTAGAGCTATCACTGTTGAAAGAAACTTTCCCTAGCACTCATTCACTAAGACTTGTCAGTTTTCATATTGATGTCCCTGTTCTGGAATTGCTCAAGTCAATCCACAACCCATTCAATCATTTGTGACTTGCAATTTATTACTTAATCATTCTCAACTTATTGGAAGCCACTCATAATTTCATTTTTGGAAGCTTCATCATTTCCTTTTTAGAAGTTTCGTCAATTTATGTCGACTGCATGTATTTGCAGAACCAAGCAGTGACCCAGCCAGATGCCGGCAAACCAACTCCCAGTCAAGGAACTGAGAATATGGACAATAATCAGTCAGGTAGGCTGTCCTTCTCTGATTGATTCCCTGATATTGTATGGAGTTTGGGCACAGAAATTATGAAGATAGTTGGATAAATGAAATAAAAACATTCCAGCTGGTGACACAGAAAGTCCTGTATTTGGCTTAGGTAATTAAAACGATTTTGATAGTTTAGTGGATGGGGGATGATCAATGAGAGGATTAAGAAATGGAAGGCGTCAGATATTCTTTCAACTTACGGTATAACAGTAATTTGATGCGTAGGAAAAGTATGCTCTGGAGGGTTCTTCACCACCGGATTTTATTCTCAAATTTTGAAATAGGAGTAGCAAATGGAAAAGACGAAATGATGCTGCAATACAAGCTTGTCTCTTCTTATTCAAACCTTTACATTCAAGTATCTGCACTTATTTTGGGATTAGGAAACTGCAATTGAAAAATGGGATAGTCCTGCTACAGATCCCTAGGGAAGTTGCACTGCCAATCGACTTTGTCACAGACTAGTATGTTGCATAGACGTTGTGGGATAGAAAGAATGTAAACTTCCCACTCACTTCTTAAGCAAATGTTACTCCAAAATTGTTTCTGTGATTGCTTCAAGGTGTGTGCAGGCCTCTCTTAGAATGTTTCTGTCCGGAGATTTGCTTCTGAACTGTCTCTACAATAATTGCGTATCCTGATTAATAATACTTCCTCTGCTTCGCAGGTTAAAATTTGGGCGGATCGTTGTATGTAGAGGCCCTTGCAAGTTGAAGTTTTGTGGAGTAAGGAGCTTTTGTAACTCTCTAACACGGTGATAACATGTAATTATCACACCCACCATATATTGTGTTTTTCCTTCCTCTATTTATTTTCTTTATTTAACATCATGTTAAGGTATGGTTAAAGTGATTTCATCAGGAGTAATCTCCTTCCTAGAGAATTAAGAGAAATGTGGCCTATATATACATATTATGGCCTCCCACATCGGTTGTTCTTCTGTTTTGCATTTGTACTAGATGTAAGAAGATCAAACCAAACTACTAGTTCCTCAGGATTCTTACTTGGTACTCAAGCTTTTCAGATTTGACCGGACAATTTGTCTTGCAATTAACTTCAAACTTAGAATAGCATCTTAAGAGGAGTCTTTTTGAGACTACTGCAGCCAAAAGATAAATTTCCAAGGACAAGCCAAGCTAAGGCCATGGAAGATAAACAAATATAATAGCTTATCTTGACGGTATTTAAACATGAGGTTTGATTAGAGTCTTGAGGCACCATCTGTTGGGAACCAGCATTAGAGCCCTTTATGTTACAAAATCCAAATTGTCTTTGTAAAATGAGCTTTTTTTCTCTTTACAAAAATATATACACAAATACCTTTGAAGACGAGGTTTAGTTTTAGAACACGCCTTTTGTCTATATTCAAAAATATAAGAATATGAAATGAAAATGACCCGTTTTGTGAGTTAAATCATTCCGGAATGACAAAAAGATGAAACAAATCTGAAACTTTGTCCAAAATAGTGACAGCACTGGGATTATGCGGATTTCTCAAAGTAATTCACACAGATGCTGGATACAAGTTACCGCTACCTTCCAATAATTCAGTTTGCAATGACCAATTAAACCCTAAAATTATGCTCCATGTTGTAGCTGGAACTCCTCTCTTGCTCGCAGACACGAGCAGATGCATGGTAGAGAGGTCCTGGAAGCATCTTGCCTAATCAAATATCAGGAATTTTCCTTTTCCATTGATTCCAGCTGTGGACCCATGGCTGATAAAATCTGAGAAGATGAAGAACTGCTTGATACCATATAGGACAAGATAAATCAAAGTTATTTGGTATATAGCTATGATCATTGTGGTCAGCTTCTATTGCTACACATGATACCTTATCAGTAAAGATGCGAAATTCCTCCAGTTCCATAGCTTTATCTAGTTCCTAGCCAAAGCAAACAAACTATTTCAGCATATATATCTTGCCCTAACATAGTACAAATTAAGAATACTTACAGTTTCTGGATCCTGAGAGTAATCAATACCGATTATAAGTTTCTGAAGCCTTTCATTCTTCAAAGCGTTGCGAATTTCAGTGGAAGAAGCTAGCATTAAATAGCAATCTTGCATGTGAGACCATGGTTTCAAAATGTTACAAACACCTTTCTAAACTTCAGAGCAATTTCTTAAATAGAACACAGGTCCAAACAGAATAAAATTGTTTACAAATACAATTGCCGTGAAAAGAGATGCACTAAAAGAAAGGCTAATCATAGTAGCTCCCTTTGTATTTTAGTTTCACTTTCAACTAAAGCCTCCTATAAAATGTTTGAAAGTTCACAAACACTAATTGCTGCAGTCAAGCATCCACTTCAGGGTCGATTGCAACTTAACCGTCCTAAGCAAATTCATAGATACATCAACAAAGTTGTTTTTCAGGCCAAAAAGGATACATTGTTCCATAGATCATGTACAAGTGCTCCTGTATTTTTAACACTTAGCAGTGCATTTGCAAGTAGAAAGCAGGAGGAAGCCAGAATTGAAAGAAATGATCAGACTTTAACAAAAATCATAACCCCTAATCTTCCAATCTTCCATTCTCTTGGAAAATAAGTATCTTCCCCATTGAACTTTCACCTTTTCAATATTTTCATTGTTTGGATCTCTTTTGAGACAAAGATCCACTTGAAAAAGTATAAACCACCTTGCAAGGAATTTTGAGTTTTCCTTCTTTTAATTTTTCCTTTTCATTCATAACTGAAACTATAAAATGCAGGGAAGAAGGAATTGAATCCTTTGCCTCGATCCTATATATTTCCGTGGACTATACTGTAGAATGTCATTTTGCTTTCTAGGGACAACTTTTTAAAAAGGAAGAGGTCAACCTATTGAAATATCCAATATGACCCGAAGATTGCAATGAAGTTAAACTCTCACGTCAATTTTAATGAATCATCCTTTCCACCCTCATGCCTATGTATAAATATCTATATTTTTGGTTCAATGTAGATAAAATTGCAAACAAATAATAAATACCAAATTCCAGACCTGAAACCCCAGTATTATGAGTCTGTTAGCATCTTGCAAATAGATATAAGCTAAAGCATTCCCCAACTTGCTGTAAATAACCAGTAGATATAGCTTCACCCTAAGCATGAAGGCTTACCTATGGACTCAAGCTCCAGTTGTTGTAGCACCTCATTTGGTTTGTCAACAGTTACTGGCCTTGCCACAGACGGTTTTGGATCAACAGCTAAAAAATTTGGTGGCAAATGATCCAGTCACGAAATTTCCCAGGAAAGATATATTTTAATTGAATAAAAAATTTTCAATAGAAGAAACCACATTCTAGAATTTCATTTCAACAGTTGAAGTCCTTGCACCTAAAACTCACCGTAACTTTCTGAAATTGAAAACTAAAAGTAAGCCCTTTCTTGAACGAGGAGGTACAAGAAGAAAGCATACAGATGCAATCAAAAGAGATCAACAATGCATCATTATATTCACCATTTGATCAATTTAAGATTATGACTAGAACTCACAAAGAGCAACTCAAGAATGATAAGCATAAGCAGTAATTTCGCAAATAGGGAACCTGTACTGAATTATTGGATTCTTACTTGGCCTTTCCCCAGCACTTACTGCCTTGGAACAGGGGATTTCTGCATGATTCAGCAGAGCACAAATTAGTCCATATTCTTATACTGCAGCACATCTTTAATTATGTGGCATTACCTTTATAAAAAATGCCTTGGCACCGAGGTGAGACTTGATAATATCTTGTAAAATGAGGATTGTGTAGGATGTTAAGATAAATAATGTGAGACACACTTAGTTTGTAACATATATTTGAAATATTCGTTTCCCTATGGAGAAGTTGTTTTATTTCTTCTAATTCGTGGACCTGAAACATTTTAAGCCTTCTGTATCACATTATATACCATGATTACAACTGGGCTCTGGATATGTCGATAAGAATCAAAATTTAATCCCAAAGGACATAACTTTATTCCTACAGAATATTATCTTGTTTACAGTCAAAGCCTCCAGCCCTGAAAACTGGAACTTTAACAAGTTGCGCCAAAACCATCTGACATTATTGAATAATAGCCACAGAAATGTACAACTAGACATATGCTCACTTCATGCTAACTGAAAAACCAAACAGAAAATCTCCATGCCTACTCAGCTATAATCTCACTCTATCAGAAAAACAACCCCAACGCAAGAGTCTACTTCGCATATTTCTCCCTCCAACCGACACCTCCTTTCTGGATCACTACCCTCTTCATCAGAATTTCATTATTGGCATTGTAATTCTAGTAATGACCATCAATCACAATCTATTCTTCAAAACACTAAGCAAAGATATGTTTGCTATAAAAATCGAAAAGGATAACGGAAAATAAAGAACGAAGAAATGACCTTTGTGCTTCTTGAAGCAAACCAACGAACAACTGCAAGAAAATGAGATAATAAAATAAGTGAGAGGGAAAATAGAGAAGAACAAATTCCAAGAACAAAAAAGGTTATGTTTTATAGTTTCAGAACTTACTAGGGAATAAAACAAGAAGGGCACTTGTACTTGGATTGCGCCTCATTGCACACTTGGCATTGTTTAAAGCTCATTCCTTTTGTCTTGCTTTTTGCTCCCTATCCTATGAAATTTGAAACCGTGCAGCTCAAAATCTGCAAAAACCAGAGAGCTCTCCACTTTCGCAATACACCCACTACTTGATGGTAAAGACTTGTCGTTCAAGAACGCGACGGCTGACCCTGAAGAATGGAGATCAATTCGCTTTCAGCTCTCTGTTCGTGTTTGGGCTTCTGAGCCTTTTGCTGTTTCGGTATAATTTGGGTTCTGCTTCACTTTTTCTGCATCGCAACGCTTGCCGTAACATCTTTATTTTTTTATATAATTAAAAAATTAAAAATTTTAATCAATTTTATAATTATAATAAAATTAAAAAAGTGACAATTAAATATTCAAAATTTTTAAAATTTTAAACTCTAACTCAATTTTAATATTTTCTTTAATTTTATTAATGTACTGAACAAGACATAAACCCTAAATACATATCACATCAGAATTAATTAAGTTTTATTAAGTTGTTTAACTAAACTACTTCGTTTTAGAATCAAAAACTACAAAACATTTGGCTATACTTTTATCAACAAAATAAAAGCAGAGAATATGGATTAATTTTAAGTATATACAAGAAGTTCTTACTTAAAATTTTAAATTATAGAGAATTTTAATAGAATTAATAAAATTATACAAAACATTAATGTCTTTTACCAAAAAAATTTACAGGTGATAAATATACACTAAATTCTAAAATCTCTAATTTACGATGTTAGAAACGTTTAGTATCATTTGATATTAATAATTGTTATCCAAAGTTAGTTTTCATCATTTGAAATCTTATTTATTTATATTAAAAATTTCACAATTTATTCTAAAAATTATAAATAAGAACAATGACAATAACAATAATAACAACAACAACAATAATAACAATGTCTCAATAAAATTTTTTACTAAAATATGAGGTCTCGGAAGGTTCGATAGTACGTAGTCTTACTTTTAAGTAATAGAAAGGTTGTTTATGATAACTAAAAAAATTGAAAACGATTTGAAAAGAAAAAAATAACTAAATACATAAACAAATAATTGCATAAATAAATAAAAGTAAAAATTGAAGATTAAAAATAAACTCAATTTCAAAATAAATACAAAAGTAAATAAATAAATAAAACAAGCATGTAATTGAAAAAGAAGAAAAATACAAAATAAATAAATAAAATTACCGAAGGGAAAATACTACAAACAAAAGTTTTCTAGGTAAATACAAAGCATAAGAAACGAAGAAAAAAATTCTCTCTCTATAAGATTTTTTTATCTATATCGTAGTTTGTTAAGAGCCTATTTTATTTCACTTCTATTTTTTTTGTGGTTTTTAACTTTTGTTTTCTGCTTTTCGTTTATGTTGTTTTAACTAAAGAAATAAAAATCTGTTTGGTTTAGATTTTTAACATAAAAATTGAAAAAAATTATATTAGGTTTTATTATCTTGTTTTTATTTTTTAATTATGCAATTATATTAATTATTTTTGATATAATATATTAACATATTTGTAATTTTACAAGAATCTCTTAGGAATTTTGGGTATTAAATCATTGATTTATAATTGATATACTTAAAATATGTAATTTATGGTAGAATTCTATTATCATTGAAAATAAAATAGAAGTGACCTACAATTTCATTACTACATTTGTTTATTAATAGAAAATGGAAAAAGTGTATTCTATCGATTAAGCTACATGACATACATGAATTGGATCAACTTAAATGGGAGTGCATGCCTTGTTAGAGATGGAAGATGTCTATCGAGAATCCTACGTTATGTTGATATACTGTGCATGTTACATTAAGTAAGAAAAATACAACAATACTAGAAAAAAAAAAGTATTAAGAAATCAAAACTATAGAAATCGATGATCATTATCTCATCGGTTGTCACACTTCCATCTTGAGGTTAGCATACAACTTAGGTTGTGGCAACAGTTGCAATGCTTATTTCCATTCTCTCTTGTACAACATCACCAATCCTAGAGTCGAACTACATTATGCATCAACAAAGGATCCATATGAGTTTCTTCAAATGAAAACATAAAATATGGGATGCTATAAAGGGAATGTCAAACTTTACTCTGAAGAGGTAGCTGGTTCGTATAGAGAAATGGTAATAGGAATGAGAATGAATATAATAAAGAATGAGAATGGATATTATCATTATAATTATGATAGTTGGTTAAAAGAAATGAATGATTATCATTACAATTGATATTGGTTGGTTTGTAAAAAAATTGAGAAATAAAATTTAATTATATTTTAATTAATTAATTAAAATAGTGTAATTAATTAATTTTGATGTTTTTATACATGCATCAAAAATCAAAATTAACACATTTTTATCACACAAAAATATTTTTAAGGTTCTGGAGCTGAAATATAAACATACAAAAACATCAAACAAAACATATCCTACAATTTCTACAAAACTGTCCAGATATGGAAAATTGTATGATAAAATTATTAAAATTGTTTTAATAATTATAAAAAATTAAAGAGGCCTAAACACATCCCAAATATTTTCATATAATTTTTCCAGAATCAAATTCCACGAAAATCATGTGTAACCTTATCTGTTGAGCCAATAGACATCATATGCCCAGCAGAAAGACAAATTTCATGCATGTTTTTATAAATTTGAAATTAAATATTTTAATCACATTAAAAATATTTTTAATCACACTGAATCATTCGCATACATCTGATAAACATATTGGTGAAAGAAAATCATGAAAACAATTTTTTTATAATTAATTTCGAATAAAACATTATAGGACTCTAAGTTGTCACAACCATGAAATCAATTTTCACATGTCATGTATTCTACATCTAACAAGACACAAAATGACTTTGATACCACTGTAAGGTTTTGATTATGCATCTCATACATAATATATATCAAGTATACGCAACAGAAAATAAAACAAAACCTCAAAAACTAGATCTTCTCATGCATATAGATATAGAAAACAAAAGCATGAAATGTAAGATGTTTACATATCGTTCCAACGATCTCCTTTGTTCTTTAATCTTCTCCACATTGGGTTGTCATAAATCACAATGATCAATGTAGATCGTCTCTAATGAAAGTGCACACGAAGATAGAATGATGAAACCTTACTAGGAGATAAATAGAATTCTTTGTTTGTGCTAACAAAGATAAGAACTCTTGTGAGAGTTAGAGAGAAAAAGAGCGTGTGTGTTAGAAAGTATCTTTCTTTCACTTGTGACTTACACAAGATGCACGAAAATCATCTCTATTTTCTACACTATTTGTCCTTCCATAAACTCCACCAACAATGGAGAGTTATAGGAAGCTAATGGTTATGAATAGCATGTATTAATGGAAGTTAATGACCATGACTAACATGCATTAATGGAAGTTTGGGAAGTTAATGACTAAATTGGCAGCCAATAACACTTATTTCTAATCCATTCTATGCAATGTTTTCTACCATGATCACATCGCGATACAATCCCGAAACACTCACTCATATCTTGGATTGTCATTCAAGACCATTTTACTCATCCTTCGATCTCCTATGTATGTGACCCATCAGGTTCCCGGTTATGTTGGCCACTTGAATTAACACTTCATTCAAGTAAGTCAAGAGCGGTCTCTAGCAACACGTCATGACCTCCAATTGACTGAAAAGTCAATAATTTGATTACAAACATTTCCATACGCAATGTTGCCATGCAATTCGTCCTTTCACCATCTACACCCCACTTGGTTCAAAGTATGGTCAAAGTGTTAACTCTGACAAGACTGGATATGTTGGACCTTACTTCCAAAGGTCAACATTTGGAGTCATCAAAACGTGAGAAAACACATTTCTATAGGGTTATTTCAATCCACCCTCATTAACCATCATCCCACAAGGGTGACGTGCCTATACCAGTCAAACAAAAAAAAACAAACTCAACCATTTTAACAAAGAAGTCAATTATGAACGTACACAACCGAAACTACTTCAATCTATCATTTGATTACTAAAGCAAAAGAGTTTGAAATACTTTATTTACATATCAAGAGCCATATCATTGGCTTAATACAAAATACAAAATACAAATGATACAATTGAATGCTTATGGTTAATATGATTTCAAATGCCAATAATTGCTGAACTAACTTAATTTCAAAAGTCTCTATTATTGTTATGTGCCAAACTTTGCAAGGATCAATGTTGTTCTACTTTTTCTTCACCTGTAGAGTGGAAGGTAATGGGGTGAGCTACACAACTCAGTGGCTAATATACTAATAGCCATTGACAATTGACCACAAATTCAAGCATGTGTGCATTATATATGTAGATATATAAATCCAACCATTTAACAATTATCAATTTAACTCAAAACTTATAACACATAACACTCAAATGCTTTATACTTGGTAGTTCAACTATGCAATGCACAATCAATTTGGCTCGAGGGTTCCATGGAAACAAAATGGAGAAACCAAAATTTATCCCATGAACATAATGAGTTTAATTTTCGGAGCTCATATTTCACAAGCGGGCAGTCGGGAGAAGGCTCTTGTCAACGCGTGCGTGACGAACAGAATCATTGTAACACCCCACTCTCGCAAGACCCGAACTGTTGGATCCCGTTACCGGAACCCAACTACTTATACAGATTCCCTCAAAAACTCTTCTTGCTCTGATACCATATATGTTGGATCCCGTTACCGGAACCCAACTACTTATACAGATTCCCTCAAAAACCCGAACTAGAACCTGAATCCGCGTTGGAAAACTTCCAACTAC
>JANKYE010000013.1:11553394-11567667 GCA_032467995.1 Erythroxylum dillonii
TCTACATGTATTAAATTCTTGTTATACATTATTAATCATTTGCAATTTAATGATATACTCAACAAATTGAAGAATTATTAAATAAATAAATTCCATATATAATATGAAATAGTTATTAAATAAATAAGATTTAATAAGTTTGTTTTCAAATATTAATTATTAAATCACAATTTATTTTATTTTCGAATGAATCAAACAAATTTAATTATTTAAAATTGAATAATTTCTTAAAGAAATTTATTTTAATATATTTAACCAAATTAATTAACTAAATAAATGTCGGTGATTGCCAACCTACTTCGACATTTAATAAACATCGCATATATCTTTAGGGTTGTCACAACGTTTACTCCAGACGCCGCTTATTCCATCCCTCTTTTATGACGTTTTCCAAAATGAATTGGCAAGTTTTCCTTGATGTTTTTCATAAAACATCGCCAAAACCGTTTCCCTACTCCACCTTCAACGACGTTTTTTGTGACATTTTAAAAAACGCCACAAAAAACATTCTACGACATTTATTGATCATTTGTGATATTTTCAAAATGTTGCAGAAGCGGGATTTTTTCTGTAGTGTCCTTTGCTTCTCAGTAAAGATCCATCGAAGAAACAAGAAAAAGAAAACCAGGATTCAAGATGTGGGAGACTATACTCCCTTAGAATAGTTAAAGTACATATTTTTTGCTTCCTGATAATGAAGCATTTGTAGTCTCATCTCTAATGGAGGTACTAAGAGCAAAAGCATAAAAATATAGCTTTAGATTGATAGGCTATTTTATTAATAAAAGTCTCCTTTTCTAGTTGTTTAATCATGGTAGAGAAGGACTAAGATAAGCTAGAATTGGAGAGCATCCTCATAAAAGAAGGAAATTTATTTCTCATTAAATTCAAAAGCTAGACAGGTACACACAAAGTACATCTTAGGGGAAACCAATGTTGATATAGGAATGGAGTCTTGGTATGTCTTTAGAAAGGTGCAACATTAGGAAGATTCTCTTATGGATAAACTTCAATAACATGCCACTTGAATAATGGTCTCCTTTGAGCTTAACTTATCTAGCTAATTTAATTAGGAGGCCATTATGATTAGTTAAACACATAATAAAATTAAAAATGATTGGATATGCTCAAATCTAAGTGGAAGTTAAGCTTCAGAAGTAGCTACCAAAGACACTAAAAATAAAATATTTAAATGAGGATAATAGCCTAATAGAATTAGAAATCATTCTATCTTACCAATGGAAGCCACAATGAAGAAAAACAATTGGTGGAAACCTACAGGGAATACCTCTGCCATAAGAGAAAGTGCTTGATTTTTAAACGGGCAAATCCTTAGTATTACTCATAAGGGAAAGAAATTCAATTAAGAAAGCAAATAGAGTGCTCAACAAGTGCACACCATGATGTAGCTAATTCCTCTAATAACAACAAATCTCTTCTTAGTAAGGAGAATATGGCACTTAAACTGTTAATTAAAGAACTTAAAGGAATCTTAAATAAACTTGATGAAACCATAAGAGGTTAGACAGTGTCTAGTGTGAATTCAACTATAAATTCCAAAATATGCCTCAAGGATTAGGCTTTGACAATTAAGGAAATGGATGAGGCGAAAACCACCTCTCCAACCTAGAAGAAGTTGAGAAGGTTAATGAGAAGAGCATTCCAAGCAAAGTTGGTGTCATGACTTTCCCCTATGGACAAGTTAAGGAGAAAATATAGAAGAAAAATAAAGAAAAAAGGTACCTCAATCCATATTCCCCACTAATGATTATAGTTTGGAATATGAGAGGCATGAATTGTCCCAATAAAAAGTAAGTAATCCACGACTACTTTCTTACTAGAAAACCTTTTATAGTAGGTCTTCTGGAAACTAAAATCAAGAAATACAAAGTCCAAGACTATAAGTGGACCTTTAGCAAAATTAGAAACTATTCACTAACCATTAACTTCATCATAATTGGAGAATTATAATTGGTTTTAACCATTACATAGTACATAAGCATCACTCTATGATCTCGAACCAATTCATATAATTAGAAGTATCCCTCGAGCATGTTTAGGTTGGAACTATAACTATGTTCATCTATACTACTAATTTTGAATTCTAGAGGCATAATTTATATAGGAAATTGATCACTATTAACTCCTCTATCCAAGTTCCTTAGGTGATTTTAGTTTACTTTAACAACATTATCTCAGTACAAGAAGTTGAAGGAGATAAAATTGGGAGGATTGAAAGAAACAAACTTCCTTAATTGTTTGAAAATCATAGGTTTAAGTGATCTATGTAATGTGATAAACAAGTCAGTGATTGGCTTATAAGAAAAAAAATTGGATGGATCTTGTGGTAAACCCTTTTAGCTTTTAAATTCCCCTAAGAGTAAGCCTTAATTTCAAATACTCATATGCTTTGGCCATAGCCCTACTGAAATAGACTTTAGCATAACACTAGGGAAGCTAAAATACCTTATTAGATAATTTAAATTCCTGTCTAAGACTGAGGGATTTGAAATTTTTGTGGAAAGATGACTTGATATTCATGTTGAAGGATATAAAGCCTATATGTGAAAATTGAATTTAAACTCCAAAATGAGAAAATCCAACATATAAATGAGGTTATCAAAAAAGCCAAAAAGTGACAATTTCACAACTAGAAATTAAAAAAGCTACTTAGGATAAAGATAAAAAGAATAAGGAAATGAATGCCCTCATTACTTACATACCAGCATTATAAAATCAGTATTCTGTAGGATCAAAATCAATTGGATGAAAGATGGAGATAAGAATATTACATGCTTTAATAACTCGATCATAGGTAGAAGGAACAAGAACAAAATTTGTCCTCTAAAGAATAAAAGATGGCAAGAACATTAGTCACCATAAAGGATTAAAAAATCCTTTAACCACTTAAAAAATAGGTACTTCTAAAAAAACTTTCTTATATATTTAGGCCTTTAAGAATGTGATCACTAACTTTTTATCTCATTGATAAAAAGAAATGTTGATCAAGTGTTTCAGTGAATTATACATCAAGGCAACACTTTTTAGTATCAAAATAGGAAAATCCCTAGGTTTGGATGGACTAGGTGCATGCTTCTTCTAGTAGATATGGCTTCTAAAAAGTAAATTAGTAACTAACTCCATAATGGAATTTTTTTCAAAGGGAAGTTACTAAGGGAGCTCGGTAAAACTTACACATATCTGGTCCCCAAAAAGCCTAATCCTTTTTCCATAAATGATTATAGATCAATTTTATGCTATATTTTCACTTATAGGACAATTTTAAAGATGATATATACTAGGCTCAAAGATGTGCTAAAGAGTTTTGTCAATCTAATCTAAGGGAATTTTATATAGGCAAGAAGTATAGGGGATAGCCTACTACTTAATCAAGGGTTTTCTAAGGCTATCAAAGCAAACAATACCTTGAAAAGTTGCTCAATGAAGAAAGATTTTGAAAAAAATTTAACTTACTTAATTAGGGCCTCATAATTAATTGCCTAAAAACCTTTGGTTTCCTCGAAATATTTATCTCCTAGATAAAATAATGTATAACGTCTTTCTCCTTTCCAATTCTATTAAATAGTGAGCCTATTGATCGCTTTAATAGAGCCAAAGGATTTAGGCAAGGATATCCTATCTCTTTACCTTTTCTCTTAAAGCATTAAAGTCCTTTACATAATGATATTACATGGAACCAAGCAAGATAACACATTCAAACATTATTGTAAATGCAAAAATATGGGGTTGATCAACCTTTCTTTTAAAAATAAAGAAAATTAATCAGAAATTCAATAACAAGTTGCTTATAAAACTGATTAGGAAACTATTCACTATCAATGAATTTATTTCGGTGAAATGGATAGACTCATACATCCTAAAAGGGAGAAGCTTTTGGAGTATTAAACTAAGCCAAAACAATTCTTGGACTATAAACAAGATGCTAAAAGTTTAGGACCATCATAAACTAGATAGTGATAATTGTTATAGGTAATAGGAATAAAGCTTTGTTTTGGTTTGCAATTGGAATGATTAAGGCCCTTTAATCTATTACAAGGCATAGACAATCTTAAGCTTTTGATTCCATTAAAAGCCAAGGTTAATGTCATTATAAAGAATGCATCTTCGCAATATAGGTTTCTAGTTTTTACTAGCATCATGAATAAGATTTTAAACTAAATTCCAAATACAAATGAGGAGGGTAAAACTACATGGAAAAACAATTGCTCTAATTTATTCACAAAATATTTTTGCCTCAATGATTTTTAAAGTCTGAAACCAACAGTTCTATAATAGAAAAAAAATTATAATTTAGGGATAGTTGCCTAAAAATTTCTTTTATTATTTATTTTGCCATTAAGTAGAGCTTGGATACCTTAGACAAACTAAAAGGATCTCCACTTACTAACATCTTATGCAAGTTATATAACCTAAAACCTGAAAAAAAAATCATGTTGATACACGTACTCTTTTTAGACAAGGCACTGAATCTCTATAGAATTTACTATCTGGAAAGAAATTGTTCATTTATTAATTAGGAAAGGGACGTCAAATTGATTCACTAAGAGACTTGACAATATTTAAGCTAGTCATGAACCGTGGCATTTATGGAATATGTAAGCAAATAAATAGGAGAACCTTTCACAATGAAACTCTCAGTCTCCAAGATTTCATGATATTAATCATTTATTGGATCAAACAGTGGATATTGGTAAAGAACATTAGCTGGAAGATAAGTTTAAATATTGTTATTATATGGAATTTTTAGCTCCCACGTTTACTCCTCTCTACTTAGTTGTACCTGATACCTTTTACTTATTGTTATTCGTAGACTTCTTTAAGCTTGTTGCATACTTGTAGCACTCTTTTTAGAAGTGTCACTTGCTTGCTTCACTAGTAACCTCTTATTCCCATTACAATGTAATAATATGTAATAGTTAAACAACTATAGTAGCTCTTTATCCACTAAGCTACTGGTTTTAGATTTATCTCAAATTTTGATTTCTATAATATAAATCTCTATTTATTTATATTGTTCTTATAGAGTGTTATTTTCCCTCATCCTTCTTGATTGTTTATCTTTTATTTGTTCTTTATAATTAAGCTTAGATATAGATCTAACATGTCTCAACCTTGTCAATTACCTTTATTCACCAGTTTAAGAGATGAAGATTCATTTTGAGTCTTGGTTGTAAATCTATAGCAACAGGGAGGTAGAAAAGGATCCATTAAGTATTGGTTAAAGCTAAAGGGATAAGTTAGATTAATGGTGGATATATTCATTTCGACTAAAGCATATGTTTGGAAGCCATCGAAACTCAAAAGGAAAGGAAAGCTAAAATCATTAGTAGATCTTAGTTATTTTAGAGGTCAATTCATTTTAAATGTCACAAGAAGTTGAAATTATAGATTGGCCTTTGTATTGATATTTTATCTGTCATTATGAAAGAATGTGAAAATAAATTAAAGGTTATTTTTTAATAAGGAATTGAATAAAAAGACTCATTAGAAAAATATCAGGGAAGGATATTCTTTTAAAAATTCTAAGAGCTTTTTGTAAATATTTTTAAAGATAAAAGATACGAATTGGCGCCTAACTTTTCCTAAAAAATCTAAGTTAGTCCCTATTAATAGCTACAGAATCATGTTACACCTTAACATTTTCAAGATGGTATTGGTAGTTTCTAGTATATAGGTTATCAATTTAACCTATGTAATGTTTCAAATAGACAATTTGGACCCAATGGATGACGATATGGTCTTAAAAATAAGTTTTTAAAATAATAATTACTTGTGTCATTTTCATCATAATGTTTTCTAAAAGTTTTAAATAAGCCCCTATTGTTATCTTTTACTTTACCATTTTTGCACCTTATTTAGGGTATAATGAATACTATTTTAGTAACATTATGGTATAAAGTAGTACCATGAGATAATGGTAGGGGCTTACTTAGACCTTTTGTGAAACAATGAAATGCAAATGACACTTTTGATCATTTCTATAAAGGTTAAAAATTCATTATTATCATCTCTTAAATTTGTTCCTTCATAATAGATACTATATTCATACAGACAATAATTTTAGAAAATCCTATATCATTTTTCGCTCAACAAATACAAATATTCATTTGAAGATAGATTCATTTCACTTTTGTGCATCATCTCTATTTCAGGAGATTGCCCTTTATCAAGATTAGAAACCTCTTTCTATTATTGCTTATTTTCATCATTTTAGATCCTTTAAAAAAATTGAAGTACTTATAATTGGACCATGTTAAGCAAGTTTTATATATAATAAAACTCTCAATATCGTAAGCATACTGATCATTTCTTTTAGAATCAAGGGTATCGTTACCATAAGGATTACGAACATCTAAAAATTTTGAAACTAGCTTTGTCTAAGGTACTAAGAAATTGAGTTGAATTAAATTAAGTAGTAGAAATTAAATCAAATAATTAAAAAAATTAAGCAATTAAACAAGAGAGCTACTAATGAAAATTGGGATCTGGATCAAAGTTGAATACTTAGGAACTATTCTATCATTACTTTGATTCCCTTAATCTTATTGATTCAATTATTTTTTATCCTAAATTTCCTAAGTTTTTGATTACTCTCTCTCAAGATCTATTCAATTAACCCTAATTAAATTTGATAATTATATATTGTAATCTTTCTATTCATAAACTACTTTTAACTTAATTAATTAGATATGAAACAATATGTTAGACAACTAATTTCACAACCAAGATCTCTCTTTGATTGATTGTTAATTTGATAATTGTGGGCCTATTAAGTTGCCAAATATTTTTGTACACCTTTACACTAATTACGTTGATTCATTCGCTCAATTTTTTGTCAAGTAATATGCACGAAAATTATCACAAACATCCAAAGATATATTGAAATCAACAATAATTAAGGTTCAAAAAATAATTCCTAATCTAGATTTAGAAATCCATAGACATGTTATACATCATAGAAATCTAATTATACGTCAAGGATAATGAAGAAAGTGAAAGGAAAATAGTAAAAACTATTTAACTCCTTGATCTAGAATGGTGGAATTTCCTTAAGCTCTTCATTGATCTCTTCACTTTGACGTTTGGCTTCTGTGTTTCTTTGTGTTTTTCTTGTTCTTAAATAGTCCTTTGGGCTTCTAAGATTCTTTCTCCACTTAATTTGGTAACAAGATAGCCCTAAAATGTCAAAAATACAAAAAAAAACTTAATAGTTGTAAAAGTTTAAATCTATTGGAATTGTTGTCTGTCAAGTCTAGCATGGTTGTGCCTCATGTTGTTAAATCCTCTCTACCATGATCACGCCTTTTGGTACAATCGTGCCTTCTTCCTGCATCCAGCATCTTCTTAATTCTCCAATTTCCTAATTCCAAGCACTTACAAACACATCAAATACCTCTTGAAACATAAAATTAAGATCCAATTCTTGTTCTAAACCAAACAAACACTTTTAATACATACAAACACTAACAATAACACAATTATAATCTATACACATGATAATCATCTAAGAAGTACTTAGAACACATTTAAACACCTAGAGAAACATAATAGATTCTACTCCTATCAAACCAAATGTCCAAACAATTTCCTATGATCTATATGCTTTGCTTTCATATATTAAAAGGAATAGAGAATCTTTTAAGAACTAAACTTTATGTTTTAAATTGTTAAAAATTTGAAGGATTTGTTGTATATTTATATTTTAATCAATTCAAGTGATTAAAATAAGCTTTAAAGTTGCATATATCCAAAATTTAAATTAATCTAACTTTGAATTTTTTGTCGTTATTTAAAAAAGGTTATGATGAAATAAAAATATACTAATTATATTTTTGTTATGAACATTTTATTGTATCATTAAAAATTATTTTATTTTTGTATTACAATATTAAGTCACTTTAAGTAGGCCATTTTAGAATTCTCCATTGGCTCTATACATAGTCATGTATTTTATTTTATGAAATATTTAAGAATAAAATTTATGTTGTAATAATGCTATTTTTCAATATTTATGTAAGTGTGTAAGTATTTATAAGCCTATTTTTTAAAAAGTGACATCAAAGCCATGTATGACGTCAAAAGGAGTATCTATATCCTTATACTATCAATCAATTATCAAACTAAAATATGATAATTAATCACTTAGGATGAAGGTCATTTTTGGTTCATAAAAGCATATAGGATGCACTCAACAAAAACTATGTGGAGCCTTATAATTAATCATTTAGGATGAAGGTCCCTTTTGGTTCATAAAGGCATATAGGATGTAGTCAACAAAGACTATGTTGAGCCTCAAGATGAGGCAAGCTTAACTCCAGCCAAAATAGAAGATTTGGAGAAGGAAAGAAAAATCAAAGTGTTTTTACCTTCATCCATTAAGGTTTGAATGAAGAAGTATTCAAGAAAATAACTAATGAAAGCACATTAAAGAAGGCATATGAAACTCTTCAAATTTCAATGGTGAAAGTTAACAAGGTGAAGAAGGTTTGACTTTAAAATCCAAGGATTGAGTTTGATACACTCTTAATGAAAGATGATGAATCCATTTCAAAGAACTTCACAAGAGTTATAGGAGTGATAAATAAAATTAAGAGATATAGTGAATTCATTTGTTATGTTCAAGTTATAGAAAAGGTTCTACGATCTCTCAACTTGAGATTCAATTATATGGCAATGGTTATTAAACAATCTAAAGATTTTTGTAGCTTTATATAACTAACTTATATAAAAGGGATGAATTGTGATAACAAGGATGCAACATTATAAGCCTTAGAAGCAAAGTTAACTTTAACATCCAAAAATAATTACATAGATTAAAGTGAAAAAATGTAAATTACATGTGGAAGTGGATATGATCATGGATAAGTTTATAGACATGCATGGAGCTAAGTGAGAGGAAGACGTGAACAAAACCCTTTAATAAAAATCAACCTCAAAATATTTAACTTTCTTAAGAAAAATAAGAGGAAGAGGATGGAGTAATTTTAGTGGAAATAATATAAGGAGAAATAACAAAGTCAAGCTGAATGTTACTCGTGTGGTAAGAATGGTCATTATTTTTAAAAAATATTTTTCAAAAATGAATATAAGACAAAAATTTACAAAAGATAATCAAGATGATGTGATGGAGAATGCTTTAATATTTATCATAAATGGGTGAGCCAAAAACTGAAAAGAGAATATGATACCTTAATAATGCAATTAGTAATCACATGATAGGTGACAAAAGAAAATTTTATTAAATTATATATGAAAGTGAAAGGGGAAATATGCTTTAGTGATAATACAACAATAAAGATCAAATGAAAGGTGCAATTTTTCTTTTAAAAAAACAGATGATAAGCTTCTCTATCATGTTCACTTTATTCTAAAAATAAAAATATTTTAAACATTAATCCACTTTTAGAGAATGGTTGTCAAATTTATATAAAAGTTCATACTCTTTGGAGTCGAGATCATAATGGTAATCTATTTTCAACTTGACTATAAATAGCAATATGATATTTTTATTGAACATGCAAATTGCAGAGGACACGTGTTTAAAGATTATTTTAATTGACCCTTCATAGATATATATGATGTATAAGGTATAGTTGTTAAAATTTTAAATAATTCAAAGCTTTGGGAGAAAGGAATATGGTGATATGCATTTCAAGTATAGATGATCCTAAACAACCATATAAGGCATGATTTCTTAGTAAGTATTCAAAGGAAGTATTTAAATAATCATTTTCAAGAGCTACCAAGCCACTATAGCTTGCTCACGTATATGTTCATGACCCTATATTTTAGTAAAAGTTGTTACTTTACTCTCTTTATTGATGATTATAGTAGAAAGAAATCGACAAAATTCCTAGTTACCAATTTTAAAGTTTTTGATGCATTTAATAAGTTTAAATCTTTAACTAAAAAGAAAGTGTTTGTGAGTTTAAAGCTTTAAGAATTGATAGAGAGTGGATAATTTACTTCTGACTAATTTAAGAGCTTATGTGAGATGTATGGGATTTGGTGTCTCTATCCAATGCTTAAATATCATAATAAAATGGATTATAGAAGAGAAAGAACTAAAAACTCTTGTATATAGTGAGAACCATGATGAAATCAAGAGGATGCTTAGGCAGTGCTAAGTTAAAGTAGTTGTGAATGCAATTTATCTTTGAAACCTTAGTCTAATAAAGAGCTTGAAAGATGTTCCTTAAGAAGCATGAATCAAAATGAAGCCTTATGCATCACAGTTGAGAGTGTTTGACTGTATTATGTATGTGTATGTTTTAAAGTAAGAAAAGGCCAAACTTGATGATCAAATTATTTGTTTTCATTAAATATGATGAAAAAGCAAAAGGCTATAATTTGTTTAATCCAAACAATGGAAAGATTGACATTATTAAAGATACTGAATTTGATGAAGAAGCATTTTTATATTAGAGTGGTAGGTTTGTATTTTACATGTTATTAAGGATTAAATTATATATAATTTGGCACTCTTATGACATATTTTATAAGCATTATATGATGTTTTTATGTTTAGTTTATTGTCTTATAAGTGATGATTTTAAAATAGAAATTCTTTTAAAAGAGAAATTCATGAACTAATTGCAACCTTCTCCATAGTTGTCTAATAAAGGATATTTTCGAGACCTTTGGAAGAGAACTAGAAGGAAAAATAACTTTATAGAAGATATTGAAAGTTGATTGAATATCTAATATTTAAAAAATTAGATAAGTTAGCAGAAAAAGCCTAATAGGTGTTGAATTGGCCAAAGGAGATATACGCTTGTCTTTTGCAATGTTTAAGAACTAAAACATCAGTAGCTAACCTCGAGTTCCAATTATAACAAGGTGTCAAGAAACATGTCTTATATTTGATGGGATAAGCTAAGAAGTAAAAAAAAAAAAAAAGTGCCAGAGTAGATGGGCCAATATAAAACTTATCATAGTATTTAGGCAAAAAGTTTTAGATGCTAATCAGCACTAGTGTTAGAAGCTGGCAGGATGTAAATTCTTACGTACAATTTTTTAAGATACATTAAATCATAAGTTCTAGGAACTTATGACTATATTTTTTACTCCTAACTATAAACACTATGATTATGTTTAATCTAGGGGACTTTGAAGGGTGTATGACATCCACCCTTAGTTTTCATAGTTTTACTCTTTTTGAACATCAAAGGAGGATTAGGAGTAAGATTGGAGGAAACTTTGGTAACTTCTTTAAATCTTTGCTTTATTCTTTCCCTTATGATAGGATTTATTGATTTATGTTTTATTTCAATGATGTTTTACTAACTGAAAATCATATTTAGGGTTAGTAATGTATCTTAAGGCAAATATTTTAATTATTAATGCATGATTTTATTATTTGTTCGATTAAATTTATTCTCTTACTGTTAATCATTAAATTTGTAGCTGGCCACTATAGGTTCAATTTTGGAGATGATATGAAGGACTAAGAGGTGAAGTGGGATCTATACAATAAGAAATTAAACACCTTAAATCTGTAAAACTAAAGTATCCTAGACTATTATGATGGCAAATAGATTAACTATGCTTAATAAGTTTAACTATATTGAATTGTACATCAAGAAGTGATATTGAATATACTTTTATGCCTTAGCATAGGGCAAAGATACCTTAGATTAATCTTATTTCAACTATGAGAATTGGAATTATACCAAAGTGAAAGTTAAAGCCCTACATTTTTTCTTATTGAATTCCCTTCGTTTATTTATTGGCAATATATTTTTAAGTTTATTAGTTTAATTATCTTTTATTGATTCTTTTTTTTATTTTATTGATTAACTAAGGTTATAGGATTAGTGATATAGTTCCTTTAGGATATATATACTCTAGATTTACTATATTTTTAATAACTTGTTATAATTGACTCTTAATACTTTTAGATAGATTATAAGATTTTGGTCTTATTGGAAGGGATTATACAATTATTATTTTTATTATTTTTATTTTATTTTACTTTTTCTATTATTTTTATGTTAGGTAGTTAATGCGTGAAAAGAAATCCAGGAGTGAAAACTTGGACAATCTATTTTAATTTAATCCTGAAATTAAGCAAACTTGTGGATACAACAAAGTGAAAAAGGAGAAAGAGATGGCTGCAAATCAAGATAATATAGTAGTTAGCACGGAGCAAAAGAAACCATAAAATATACGTATGAGGGACATCCATATACTAGTGATTAATGCAAGTCTATCATGCATTAGATAAAGTTAAAGGCCAGGAATAATCAGAAGAAGTAAGTAATCTCCTGTTACTATCGACCTGTAATGCATCATCAGGCGAAGATACAATTATGCATTCTTCATAGCCTTATAGAAGCAAGCTTTGAATAAGATGTTTCCTTTACTACATACGAGATCAAGTAAGGGTATGGTTAATCTCGATCAAAGAGAATTCTTTTAAAGAGTGGGACTGGGTTTATGATACATTCATACTGAGATTTTATGATCACCGAGCTAAGGAAGCAAATTTAGAGCTTAAGGGAAGCATTCCATGATGCTTAGATAATATACAAAGTTATGCTTAATCAATGCCCACATCTTCAACATTCCCTGTAATTGGTGATATAGTTCTTCTAGAAAGGCCTCACTCTTACATGTCTTTGGTTAACAATATAGCTCAAGGGGCTACTTATATAAAAAACTATTGAAGAGTTTAAGGAGATTATTAAGACCTTCGTACAAAATTCATCAAACAAATTGGTAAGGGAAAAATTAAAAGCTTCCTTTTATGAGGTGCAAACATCTTCAGATTTGTCATCATAAGTAGCTAAGCTATCTAAATAGATGATTATGTTTATAAAATGAGACATGGGAAATAAAGAGAAATCTTATAAGTGTGACATATTCATGAATGAATGATAAGCCTGCGTTGAATTATAATGAGCAAAATACATGGCTACCAATAGACGAAAGGAAGTCGTAAGGAATTATCTTTTTCCAAAAGTTACAATTTAGGAATCGCCGAAAATTTTCATAAGAGGAAAGATCTAGAGAGGGAAGACCTTAGGGACTATCTGGGTTTCAAAATAGGCCTTAGTTTTAGCAACCATTGCCATTAAATAGGAATGTTATGAAATAGATTTGTTAATAAAGTTTTACCTGATATAAAACCCTCAATATTCATAAGTGTAGAGATCGTGACAGGGGTTAGAGAATCCCACGTCTGACGAGTGTCTATCACGACCATGAAAGGGGTGTCATGATCATGACCTATGATAAACAATTTCTATCATGATCGTGACACTGGGGAGGAGTCTTCTATCATGACTGTGACACTAAGGTTATGATAATGACCTTACCTTTTAGCCAAGTATGCTCCAACTTCCTTTAATCTTCATTTATTTGGGTTCATTCACTAACAAACACATTAAAACATCTCAAAAACATAAGATTAGGTTCAAACAACATGCCCTAAACATATAACACTTAAAAGCATAAACAGAAAATCACATTAATATAATTCTAAGCGTAAACATGCAATAACCACTTAATTTTTTAATTATTATAATTTAATTTATATTAATTTTTCATTTGAGGAAAGAAGTTATCTAATAAAAATTTATTGTTTGGTAATTTCTTATTTCATTTACTTTTAGTTAATTAAATTAGTGAACTTTTATTTAGTACAGAAATATACACATATTACTGTCAATATCTTTTCATTAAAAAATCAAAAGTTAAGCATAAATTTTTAGTTTACAATATAACTTGAAAAGTTAAATCTAGCAAGAGACGCTAAAAGCTTAAAAATAAAAAATGAAAGCCAATATATTGTAACTTTCGTAGGAATAACATTAAAAACAGGAGATTATAAAGAAAATCAATTTTGGGTCAATGCCATTAGCGTCAATATCTCTCTTTAAGGAACAAAGGGGGGAAAATGAATTATATTAGTATATGCATAATGAGAAACATATATACACCAAAGTTATGAATACCGTACTGGGCTTGGCATTGGATTGAGTTCTGGAATAGAACTGTACCGATACCAGTTGGTACTAGGTACCGTTTCGAAAATTTTTTAAATTTATGAAATAGTTCCTAAAATTTTTAAAAATTGCAAAATAGTTCATAGTGGTATATTATATACAGTTGCACTGTATACTTTACTAGTTTACTGTTTACATCAACCATGCTTTCAAAAATCTTAATAACAAATAATAATGACAATTAATATGAAATAACAATAATTTTTAAATATTTTACATATAAATAATAACCACAATTAATAT
>JANKYE010000013.1:11729544-11741716 GCA_032467995.1 Erythroxylum dillonii
CGAAATGAGTATGTTTAAGAATCAAGTGAATTTGAGTTCAAGTGTGAATGATTTCAATTGGATATTGAAGTCACTTTAATTGATGAATTCGATAAAGATGAATGAGAATGAAGAAAGAGAAAAAAAAAACTTAGACCGGTTTTCTGATTGGATTAGTCTTAGGGTTTCCAACGTAACGCTTCCTAAAGTCTTTTCTGAGATATTTGTTTCGGATGTCGAGAATTTGTTTCGATTCGTTTCGCTTTTGATTTCGCTTCGATTCCGAGCCTTCGGTTTACTTTCGATACGTTTGCTTTTGAATTGTTTGCTTCGATTCCGTTCTTTGGTTTATGCCTTTCGAGTCGATTCGATCGATTTCATTTTCGTTCTTCAGTTGGGGTCTGGCTTTCGAGGTCGGGTCCCAACAATTGTGGTATCAGAGCAAGAGAAGATTATAAGGAATCATGTGTTCGTATGAGGGTTTCGGTTTAAGTAGTTGAATTTCGAAAACGAGATCCAACATTTGTGGTATTAGAGCAAGTTAAGTTTGATATTTTGTTCACGAGGTTGGGATTCGGAAACGGGTCCCAACATTACCTATTCCACTGGCCAGATGGCTCAGTCCCTTCATCGTCCAATATTCCACCGAAAGCCCATGGAACTGAACCCAGAGCGATATGACCTCGATAGAGCCCCTGTCCAAACCCATCCCTAATCTCCACTGACACAAAAACAGAGGTTGATGTCCTATGTGCCATGGCCCCAGCTCAAGAATCTCACTAATATTCGACAGCTGTGAAATCTTAAACAGAATCAGACCTTCCTCCTTAAGCATGGCTTTCTCAAAACCTTTCTTACTTAGCCCATGCATTGACAACTGGAAATACCAAACGTTTAGACCAGAAAACCCTACTAGAGTAGTTGACCATGCTCTTGCACCAACGTGAACCAACTCGACCGAAGGAGAGACTACACTATCATTTGGGTAATAGTTAAGCTTACTTCGAGTTTGTTGGACGCAAGCTCGATCATACCAAGCACCACGTCCCGAAGTCGTCTTTAAATGGGTTGCACCGGTTGCTAACACCTTGTCAAGGCTAGCTCCTCGAGCAACGGAGGGGGTCGCAACGGTAAAGGGAGAAAGAGGTCCAGAGGTGAAGTTGGTTCGTCCATCGCTGAGGGCGACCGCTTGAAGGGCCGAAGGCTACAGTTGAAAAAGTCAATTAGAACCTTTTGGCTTAGGGCAGAAAGAAGGGATGCACAGTTGTCTAGAGGGACATTAAGGTAAATTCAAAAGTGGCGGGAGTTTGAATGAAGAGAAATACATGAAGAGAGAGATTATCAAGTTGTTCTATTCTCAACTTTCTGGATCAACCTTGTCCATCCATATTCAAATTATCTATTCAAAGTATTTATATTTTCCGATATAAATATTTTCAACTCTTGTGTCTACTAGATTTGCTTGTATTTTAGAAAATTTGGAGCGTAAGCAACAATGAACTCTTACTATTTAGAATCACTGGGCTTCTAACCCATTCATATGTGTTAGGGGACAGCCTTGGAAGTCTTCAAGCGAAATACAGTGTAGCATTCGTGGTAGTTAGGATCAGTTTAAATATTTTAATAAGTTGAAATTCGTAATGTCACATCGAACTAACCAATAGTTTATAATTCAACTCGGGTCAGGAAAGAATGAGCCCAAGTTTACTTTGCTAATTAATCACCTCAGGCCACCAAATTCCTGTAAGGCTGTAACTGAACTATGACTTGGTTCTTAAGTCTCACGGCGTCTCAGGCGCTAAGATTTTGAAACTACTTGCGGTTCCAGTGTTATCGTGCAAAAACAGTCTTCTGCTCTAGGTATTTAATATTACCATATATCTAACCAAGTGAAAGGGTGTTCAAACCTTACCAAGCGATGAGGGACGTTTTCCTTAAAAAGACAAGACTTGTGTTGTCATCTTACATGCAGTATTCTAAATCATAGCGAACAGGTTGGCGAGAAAATGCCACTGTTTTGTTGGCGAAGAATAGATCACATGCCCAAGATGACCCCACCCCACATGCAAAAGCAATTTGGAATCATCATTAAGCACACAACATAAGGCTAAGGTAAGCCATGAACTAGGTAATTAACTAAGATTCAAAGCTTTGTAACACATATAGATTTACTGTAATATATAGATAGTAAAAGTTGCCGAATCCATCATTGCATTAATGCCACAATTCAGATGAAATTTGTGTACCCACTAATTACAGGAACATTCATAATTACTCGAGACAAAATAATTAAAGAGGAAAACCGCGGACCTAAACATATAGTTGACACGGATTTCACAGTACTCGAATAGGGAACTCGTAATCTTTTCGAGTTCAGAGAAGCAAATGGGACAAGTCCGTTCTACGAGAAGCAGAAAGGTCAAAGGAGAAAAACAAAAAGAACAAATGTGGGATTTGAGCAACACTCCGGCGGTTGAAGGAAGCCGAGGTCGACGGGATGTGGCTGTTGATGATAAAGTGGCATATTTTTTTAAGGGTGTGGAGTACTGAGGCACATGTAATGATTAATGTACATTTGCCAAATATTTGGGGGGAACAGATACAGAGAAATGGACCTCAACAGAATGGCTGCGAACTCATAGGACAGGACAGTGCTAGGTAAGGGGAATTTGATTTCCTTTTTCTTTTTCTTTTCATGATGTTGAAGGGAATTAAGAATCAACATTGGCGACCTCTGCGACAAGACAGAGCACCAGCGTTTGAGGTAATAACTCCGACCATTGAAGAGGATTTGGCACCTAGACTTGATGCCCTGGCATAGCTAGAAGCTGCTCCAGCTCCTGATGGAGTGAAGTAAGCTCCGTTGAGCATAAGGTCTCCTTCGGATCTCCAATTCCAGCGGTTCCATAGAGCATCTGCTGTATCGACCCTCTTTGTTACCTGCCCAGTATCGATTTTGTTACTTTCACAAATTAGTTAAATTTGTTACCAACCCCTTCTTGGTTATAAGAGATGGGATGTGTATGGGATACCTCTTTAGCAAAAGGGTCAGCAGGGGCTAGATATCTATTGCCCTGGCTGTTAATTGTTGGATTTGCACTTCCACCGATGGCATACATTTCCCAGTGAGTGTAATCATTATTCACTACATGGAAATAACCATGCCTGCACCTGCAAGTTTAACAAGAGGCTAGATTATATTATCCGTAGATTAAATGAGATGAAAGAAATATAATAACGGCGCATTTAAATGTTTATAGCTAGTTACCTAGGCATTCTTTGAATTAAACCCTCGCCGAAATGATTATAGGCAATAGTGACTTGCATCTGCTTGTCTCTTTCATAGGAGTCACTATGACCCAATAGCATAACCTGTTCAGGGGTTTTTAAAAAATATTTAGCCTTTCTGTGCGATGATCAGGAACAAATTTGACATCTAAATAATTGAAATGTGAAAATTACCTCATTGTGATGGGTGAAGTAGTTGTTTGAAATAGTAATGGCAGTAGACCCCATTATAGCATCAATTAGGCCATCAGCGCAGTTGGAGAGGGAATTGTGGTCAATCCAAATGTGACTAGAACCGAAAATGGAAATCCCATCTCCATCAGCCATTGTCCTCCAGCCGTAATGGTTTGGTGAGTTACGAACCATTGCATTACCAGTAGGCTTACAATCGTGGATGTGAAGACCATGGATGATGATGTTTGTGACAAACTGAATGGTGATGCAAGCGCCATTAGCAATATGGACATTGACTCCACGAGCGTCAATTGTCTTGAAGCTGTTCATCATAAGCTCTTGTTTTAGGGTGATTACCATGTCCCTCTTGAACACAATCCACAAAGGCCTGTCTTGAATCACGGCATGGCGCAGTGTTCCAGGTTTTGGATTGACAGGATCGTCATCGCCAGGGTCACTCACAACATAGTATCTGCCGTCACGACCACCAACGGCATTGCGTCCAAAACCAATGCCACAATCAGCAAGCCGTTTCCTGCGGAGCTGCCACTGGGGGTCACAGCGCCAACAATCGTCGATAGGATTTCCAGTTCCACATGAAAAATATCCCAAGTTCCTCCTTGTGCTGCTATTGCGTATACTTCTGTCATAACCAGATTAAACAAATGAATTAAGTTTTGTTAATATCATCATTTATTAACCATATTATCCTATTCTCTACACTCATCAAGCCATAAATTTCTAATCTACAGGACTCAAGTCAAGCATGTGAAGCAACCATAATAATATAATGAAGGCAGCAAACAGTGGTGGACAATAAATATGCCGGCATTAACTAGTTCCGCCCTGCCATTTTAGTGTTGAAAATTTAATTCATCCAAGACTTTTAAAAATACTGCCCCCTCATCAAATCACATACGGATATAAAGTTACGGTTCATAAGGAAATTTGTATTAATTTCAAGAAATCAATTTTTATGAAGGCTGTCTTGTGCCCCACTGTCGGTGTACGACAAAAAAGGGGATTGAGGAGGAAGATCATTTAATGGGTAATGTTATGTCCAACTATGCTACATGAATTGGGAAGCTACATGTACTGGATCAGGCACAAAAGGAAGAATTCTGACAAATAAAAAAAGTTTGCATGATCTGAAACCCGATCTATTATATCTGCAGCTCTTTGCCAATAGACAGGCTGGAGAATGAGAGCATTATTTATGTAAGCTGCCCCACATTTGTTGGATGCAGGCACAGTAGATCAAATCACAAAGTGAGAGTAAAAGGTCAGTGAGAATTTATGATAGCGTGGGAGTAACCAAGTAGTAGAATTTTTTTGGTGGGGTGGGGCAAAGCAGTGATGTGAAATCGGTGATCTTATTAAATACGGTGGAGCAGAGCAGAGGATCCCAAAACTCCAAATTCCACAATTTAATTCATTACGTGCAGTGAATTAATCTACACTCCCATACAAAATGCTATTGCCTGTCATTTTGTAATAGTGAAATATAATTAAAGTGGTGACTGTGAATTCGAGGCATTGAATTGTTTACGAATCTAGTGTTAAAATAGGACAATCATTTTAAATGATAATACACATGGTTAGGAAAGCAAAAACATAGGAACTTTGGAGATTTTGATAGGGAAAAGAACAAAGACAAAAAAAAAAAAAAAAGATGAAGTGCGTGATGCACGGATCGCCAAGACATGAGCATGTGCAATAAAAGGTGGAGGGATTGAAACACTATGAGAACATGGTAGTTGCATCCACAGATTCGTAGCGGGGATGTTGTATATGTGAATTAACCATGTCTAATCACGTTATAGTCTGTTCTAACTCATTAAGTTACAGCTTAAATTAAGAGAAAAGAAAAACTCTTTATTCCTATTATAGAAACAGTATTCCAATGACAGAAAGTTTTATCCAATTAGCATTTCCTCTTTCCTTGGTCCCCAACATGTACTCACTCCATTAAAAACGCAGAGAGGATCAATCTATCAAAGTGGTAACATTTTTTTTTTTTCCATTTGTCTGGGGTCGTTGTTGGGGACTAGTTCAAACACAAGGCGAGGCTAAAAACTGACATGTTAAAGCTAGAGGCACGGTGGTCATGTCATGTGCGCATTGATCGGAATAGAATTGAAGAAAGTAAAGACTTGATTTATATTAAATGCATTGTGTCATGTGATGCCTCTGAAAAGTAAGTATCTAATGGAATCTCTTAGCTTGTTTTAAGTGATAAATTCAGAAATAATAAAAACTCACGCATCAACCATTGCAGCTACCGTCTCTGGATTTTCCACAGCATGTTCGTTCCGTTCATCATCATCACCCCTGCTAAATAAATACAGTGATTTTCAGAATTCAGCCTCATTTGACCATCAATTCAACATTTTTAAGGGACTCTGTATCTAAGCATAACACCATCCAATTGACGATTCACCAATTCTCTAACTGTACTGTCGTGATCTGATTTGAGTAGGATGGAAAAACTTGAAACTTACCTCTGCGGCAGCATTGACGTGTTACTGGAGCTCTGTATCTCCCGAGTTTCCTCCAATCTGAGAACAAGCATCACCAAGTTAAACAACTAGCTCAATGAGTTATCAAACAATGAAAAACAACAACGATCCATTTCCTTGAACTTTAAAGCTAAATAAAAGGAAACATATATAATAATGCACCTCGGCGTTCGCTCCTCCTCTGTTGTGGCCTTGACGCTAACCAACAGAGCTAGAAGCAGCAATGTCCATATAGGAGAAAATCTATGCCAAACAGCCATTGTTGCTTCAGAAACGCACGCTTTCTCTGAGTTTCCCTTTGTTTTGCTTGTGTCTTATTACAAATGAAAAAGGGAGGAGACGAACAACGTGAGAGAGAATCGAATACAATGCAAAGCTCAAGTGAAGGCGTGTTTTTATAGCCGAAAACGAGAGCGCCCAACTTCATTACTTACCTAACCCTGGTTAAGTCCAGTTAACCACAGTGGTAAACCTCAGTTTTTAACCACCTTTCTAACCGCCACTAACTGACTCTCTCTCTCTTTTCACGTCTCATAAGCGTCGGTCCGTCCGTCACGTGCCTGATCATCTCCTTGCTCACGGGACCACCCTTGCCATGTCAGAACATTCATTTGGATAGACCATACACACTCGCGATTGACCCCTGTAATGTGATACTCGCCGGGTCTTGTCGCAACGTGGCCACGTTATGGGTATGTCGGATGTACATCATCGACTGGTGTCCTGCGACTCTGTACGGTAAAACGACTGTACGATCTTTAAGGTTACCGGTTCTTTTGGTAAGTGACATTCATTTTCTCCTAGGAGAGACAATATCATATTCATATCCCGTAAGAACTTGCCGGCCCAAGGATAAAATTTAGTTTTTATATATGGTTTCAATCCAAATATTATTATTACATAATTTTTCGTTTGGATATTAATAAATCCTAAGAAGGAAGTTGTACTTGTAGAAAAGTTTTTTTTTTCTGGAGGCAAGAACAATAATTATTATTAAAAGAGAAAATTTGTAATCCTCATAACAATGCAATTTAAAAGATTTTAGTGACTTATTGCTCTAAAATTTAATTATATGAATATTTGATTGTATAATATAAAAAATTTCTATTCATACCCAATCAAGCAACAACTTAGATTTCATTCAAAACCACTCATGACAATTCTTTCACCCTCCCATATCATTCCTTATTAATGTTTAATTATTATAAAAATACAATAAAATCTTCAAAACATATTAATACATCGACCCTTTTTATTTGATAATCCACTATCAAGTAAAGTTATATGAAATAAAGTTACAAATTCTTATATAAACAGCGAAATATGACTAATGATTATCACTTCATGTGTTTTTTTTTTTCGTTAAAGAAAAACACCACAAGTATTTAATTGTCATTTATGAACATTCTTAACTTTAATAATTATGAATTTTGGGATAATAAGTTAGTTAAAAGTTGGGTAATAATATCCTTTTGTATTGGTATAGTTTAGATTGGAAAACATTCATCTGAATATATTCCATTGTTTACTTATATATCATGTAGCAAATATTATCTTAAAACTTATAATAAAAAATAATAAGTAAAATTAAAATATATTCATTTAATATATAAACATAAAATTAAAAAAAAAACAAAATTCAACATTAAATAAAAACTAAAAACAAGTTATAGATAGAAATTAATAGAAAATGCAAAACGAAATATGGGTATGTTAGATAAATATGTATATATAAGTCATATAATTTATGTGGTTAACTACTTCACATTTTCTTATGATCTTTTTCACTTTAATTGCTAATTTTAAAAAAAAACTATCATCTACATTTTTAAGATTTAATTTTTGTTTCACTCTTGCCCTTACATTAGTCTTCATTATGTTTCTAACAGAAAATGGACAAATAATATTGTGTGACTTGATTTAGTATTATATGACAACACCCATCATATTTGTACCATGTAGCATAAGACATTGTGTAGTTTGGGGGACGTAATACCTGCGTGAGTTTTATCCTGTATATAGGTGTTATCGTGACTTTAGGAGATGACAACAACTAAGGTCTTGTATTATGTGGTATAACCATAACAAATGTTGTGCTATATAATTGCTAATTAACCCACACAATGTCCGCTAATTAACCCACACAATGTTATTTATTCATTTTTGTAGGTTTTCTAACCAAAAATCACATTAGATTGTACAACGAAACAATAAGTAAATGGTAAAGAGTATATGATAGTTTTTAAAAAATAGGGACTAAAGTGAAAAAGTTTCAAACCATAGAGAGATTCAATGTAATTAACCTGAATTTATTTAATGTTAGTCTTCGGGTAACACATTAAAGGAGAGTGAATTATGTATTTATTTATTTTATGTCTTTTCAAAACATAATGAATAAATTACCTACACTAACTTATGTTTATAACAAATCCATATAAGATAATTACAGAGTAACTACAACAATAATAAAAGAGAGTAAGGGAATGAGAGACAAAATCAATTTATAACAATTCAGTTGAACAAACCTCAATATATATTTACTTCATAAACTCTACTTTATAATTCATTATCGTCTTCCATTAAGAGTTAGAGAGAAACTAGATGTAACATCTTTTGTCAGGAGAAAAGAGGAACCATTTATCACTCATGTTCAAAGTCAAGAAGAAACTTCATAAAGTGTATACATGCAAGTTTCACCATCTGTTATAGGAGGACAACTGTTAACCCCTTAACACATTAAGCCACTTCACAGCTAGCCAAAGACGGACCTTGAGTGGAAGGATAACTGGATCACACACATGGCGGTGGCATATGAAAGCTCCAAGGTGACTTAGCAGGTTAGATTAAGCATGGTGCGAGTTTTGGTAGAGTTTTAGACCGTGTACGAGCTGACAAGACTAAGGCTAAGTTCTTAACGGACTAAGGACTTAGTGGATACTCAAATGGACAGACTATGACTAATAGACTTGACATTGATAAGCATTGGATTAGACCAGTGTGCTATAACTAGCTTTGGCTTGGGTGACTCATCATCAACAAATAGAGATCGCGGGGATCTTGGATGATGTGGTAGATAAGATCATGAAGGATAACTATTAGCGCTAAAGGATAAAGATCACACGGGAGGATCATCTGAAGATAGTGGACATCTTCGTGGATAAGGATAGATCATGTATAATCTTTTATCTTGTTAGTTGGGAAGTAGATAGACCTTATCAAATAGAGTCCTATTTAGATGGGGATGTAATCTTATAGGATAACGATATAATCTGATAGGATAAGATGTGATCATAGGTAGTAGAGTTCTGTAAGGATTCTTACTTGTTCACTAAGCTTTGATGCCTATATATAACCCATTTGAGCCTTGTTCTTTATACAAGAGTTGAGAGAGCAATCCTTTGTATACTTTGAGGGAAGTAATAAAGGTTGACAGTTTACTGTATCTCTTCTTTGCTTCTATTATTGCCTTTGAATATTCTATTGCTTCCATAGTTTCTTGCGAGTGTGAGAGTTAAACACTGTGAAAGTTGTGAGGCGTTTGAGAACTCGATTGTTAATCGATGATCATATGAGGAAGACTGAGTCTTGCTTAAATGAATCTAAGTAAGAATGTCGTGCAAAGGTGTAGGGCCCCTTGACCTCTCGAGCCTCGCACCCACCCGTTTGTAGATATTGTCCGCTTTAGGCTTCAGCCTCTAAAGCCTCGCACTTTCACGATTTTGTTTTTCCACATGACTTCTTAGAAGGTCACCCATCCGAATACTGCTCTAGCTCTAGCACATTTAACTTCAGAGTTCTAATGGGATCTAGTGTGTTAGGGCATGGAAAACACATCTGTAAGGGGAAGATATCCACACCTTTATAAGAGGTGCTTCGTTCTCCTTCCCATCTAATGTGGGATCTTACAATCCACCCCTTAGGAGGCTCAGTGTCCTCGCTGGCACAATGGCCCGGGTACTGGCTCTGATACCAATTGTAAGACCTCGAACTCTCGAACCTCGCGCCCACTTGCTTGTAAATATTGTCCTCTTTGGGCTTCGATCTCTAGGGCCTCGCACCCTCACGGTTTTGTTTTTCCACAGGACATCCCAGGAGGTCACCCATCCTCGTATTGCTCTGGCCCTAGCTCGTTTAACTTCGAAGTTCTGATAGGATCCAGTGTGTTAGGGCATAGAAAAAGCGTCTGCAAGGGGAAGGTATCCACACCCTTATGAGGGGTATTTTGTTCTCCTTCCCAACTGATGTGGGATCTTACAAAAGGAGTAGGCACGACTTGCGGATAAGTTCGGTGCCTAAGAAGACCTTTGTAACAACTGGTATCAGAGCCATAATTTCGAGACGGCAGGAGGCAACAATTTGACGGAGCGTGTCAATAAAGTGAAGGCACTCATCGATCCAATTCCTTAAAGGGAGGAGGGGGCCACTTCCTATAAAAACTCGGATGGAGATGTTGGCGGAGCAAATCTAGGATTTGTAGCATTAAATAACGGAGTTAATAAAGGCATAGGAGGATACTATGTTTGAGATGACAGTCTTAAGGCGTACTGTTACAACATAGGAGATTGGACATGTCGAGAGCACTGTGGTGAAGATGCGTGAACCCAAAGTTTTTGAAGGGGTTCAGAATGTGAAAGAACTCGAGAAATTTTTGTGAGACTTGTAGCAATTCTTTGTGGCTATGAAGATACCCAATGCTGAGAAGGCCAACGTGACGGCCATGTACTTAGATGGGGATACTGAGATTTGGTGGAGAATGAGGACCTCTGCAGAGATCAACGCGGGTAGAGATCTCATCGACATGTGGGATAAGATGAAGGAGTTGAAGGATCAATTTCTTCTAATAAATACTTCTTGGCTGGTAAGGGATGCCTTGAAGAAGCTAAAACAAGACATATTAGTAAGGAAATATGCTAAAAAGTTTAGTTCTTTAATGCTTAACATTGATAACATGTCAGACACAGAAAAGTTCCTCAACTTTTTGCCTAGTTACAACCATAGGTACAAATGGAGTTGCAGAGGCAAAATGTGAAGGACTTGGTTGGTGCAATCATGGTTGTTGATGCTTTGGTAGACTTTTGAGTGGCGAAGGAAACTACGGCGGCTCCTCAAATTATTCAAAAGGCAAAGGCCTAGCCCAACAGGAGAAGAGCGAGGGAAAAAAGAAGAAAGACTCAAAGAAGGGAGACTTCAAGGGGAAAGGCAAGCAAAACGATGGCTTCAATAGTGGGGTAACGTCCTCTAAGAAGGGCAAACTTTCTTGTTACCTATGCAGCGACCCACATTTTGCGAGAGAATGTCTAAGGAAGGAGAAGTTGAACGCATTGATCGCTGAATAAGAAGAGGAGGATTCGGAGGCGACTCTAAATTCGATCATCTTGTTGAACGCAGTTAAAAGTGAGTCTAACCCTTTTGACAAATTAATGTATTTAGGGTTATAAGTCAATAGGAAGGAGGTAACTGCGATGATAGAAACTGCTGCATTGCACTCATTCGTGGCGAAAAGGAAGGTTCATAAATTGGGGCTCAAGATGTCGAAGTCCTGACAAGGATAAAAATCCCTACGAGTAAGGCACAAGTGATGCTAGGAGTTGCTTACAACGTCCTAATAAGCATAGGGAGTTGGCGTGTTAAGTTCAATTGGATGGTCATATCACTTGAAGATTTCGATTTGACACTGAGGATCAATTTCTTGAAGAGAGCAAAGGCGGTGCTATATCTAAGTTTCAAAGGTATGTTGATCATATATGAGAAAAGTTCCTTCTTTGCTAACTGTTGTAGATACGGTGGTGGAACGATGAATGATACAACGACAGTAGCACATATGTCAGCCATAAGCATCGAGAAAGGGTTGAAGAAAGGTATGGAGACCTATCTCGCTGCTATGTGGGAGATTAGTGAAGACCACGTGGTGAAAGTCCTTGATGCTATTGTAAGTTTGTTGAGGAGTTTTGGGATGTGATGTCGAAAGAGTTGCTGAAGACTCTTCCCCCTCATCGAGAGATAGATCATAAGATTGAATTGGTTCTTGGAGCAATCCTACCTACACGTGCCCCATATAGAATGTTGTTAGCAGTGTGCCTTAAGCCAATAGATATATGTGACTTTTGTACTAAGATTATGACTTATTAATAATAAATTATGAGGTATTCTTTTATATATGCATGTATATCGTTTATGTAATATGATTTACGTTCCATGAATAGTATTAGGCT
>JANKYE010000013.1:11778985-11793104 GCA_032467995.1 Erythroxylum dillonii
CTAACATTAAGTCTGTTCATAATAGCTAACCATAAAAGAAAAGAATCTTAAGTAGTAGGTTTTTGTTCCAAATGAGTTTTTCCCAAACTACGCTTTGTCCTCTAGGTCTTAGTAAATCTTTACATATTATTGGTCAATTTACCCTCAAAATTGCTAATCCAAATATAACAATCCTTGAGATCAACATTAGGTGAGTAATTGGGCATCAAATAAGTCAATTCTGTTAGAAATTTGCAATATTGGCCATCTTTAATCTATAAACACACCTTGACTTGAGCTAGAATTTGAGCAACACAATAAGTAGCTTATGTTATATTTTTAGAGGCCTATTTCCTATCCAATTATCATAGATTAAGAAAGAAGAAGTACCATCCCTAATTTTGTAACCCATATTTAGATCAATTAAGCTCCTTAGTTTGACTAATTGGTTAATGAACCAAGAATATAAATCACTGCTAACAAGGGACCAAATACTATCTCCTTTTAAAATATATCTATACATCCATCTCATCTATGATTCGTTATAAACAAGATTTCTCCAAATCCTTTTATCCATTAGCACCTTATTAGTAATGCTTATAAGAGTGACCCTAAGCCTCCTTAGTCTATAGGTTTGCATCTCTTTGACCACTTGACTTTAACATTAACCTTATTTACATTTATTTTGCCCTAAAAGAACTTCCTCATCAAGCTTTCAATAATCTTAATGAGTCCTTTACAAAGGAATATATAAGCAATCCAATAGCTATGCAACTACCTAATAGCTATGCATAGAATTTAAGATGGATTTTATAAGTTAAAGTTTACCTCCAAAGAAAACTCTTTGTTTGTCTGACTACCTAATCTTTTTTTTATTTTTCTACTAAAATAAAAATTCATTGAATTGAAATAATTTTTCACTAATGATAAGCCCAAATATTATAGAGGGGGTGGCTTGATATCTATTATAGTCAATGCTTTAAGCCTCTCATAATGCTTCATTGCACTAGTGGTAACAATCATATGACTTTTTGTTATAGTTTATACAAGGCCATAAATCTCTTTGAATCTCTTAAGTGGCCTCATAAATATTTGAATGGAATTTGTATAAGCCTTAAAGAATAGTGGCAAATCATTTGCAAAAAGAAAGAAAGAAAGAAAGAAGATTAGTTAGTTTAATCTTCTTTATATTTGCTATAGTACTTAAAGTTGCCACATCTCCTCATGTTGTGATTTAAGAGCAAGGTTAAATCTTCCATTATAAGAGTGAATAAATATGGAGAAAGGGATCTCCTTATGTAATTCGTACATAACCTTTAAAGAGCTTAGTAGGCACCCCATTAACAAACACATTATAAGAGGTAGAGGAGATACAAGTAGCTATCTAATTCCTGAAAATAAGTGGAAATCCAAACACCTCAAGTAAGTTGAGAATGAATTCCTAAGTAATGCTATCAAAGCTTTGTTAAATTCCACTTTGATTGCATAATTATAGTATGAATTCTTATCAAATTATCCTTTTAAAAAGCTCTTGAGTAATAAGGATGCTATCTTCAATTTGCCTATTTCCTGAAGTACCTCACACCTTTTATTTCTATGACAAGGACTAAAAGGAACCCAATCCTGAATCTAGTATACTTGGAAGGACTCGAGAGAGATTCCTAACTTCTCTACCATCTATGCAACATTCCTTTCATAATGATGAGTTTTTCGATATTCACTCTCCTTAGTTTACCAATTATGTTTTATGTGAGTTATATGAAAACCATGTCATTTCTCCTTCATATCCAGAACAATTTAAAGTAGATAGCCTAAAATAGTTTTTCAGTGATTAAAGTTGGGAGTGTCTACCTAACAAGACTTGTCATAATACCAACAAATGTTATGTTGTTTTATTGTGACCTTTAAACTTGAGTAATTTAAGATGACACTCACATATTTTCTAGAGTCCAAGGTGTAGACATCTAATTCTTTAGTGATCTTAAAAAAGAGATTTTAGATATTTTCTTTCCTAAAAGCCCTTCTTATTATAATTTTCATATCAAATATCAACTTCAACCCTACTTTGTATGTGATAGAGTCAAAATCATCTTTGAGTTAGGCATTAGTGTGGCAGCCATTGGAAAACCTAAAGATGTTTATGGTCTTAATGCTATTCCAAGATTTCATCGTCTTTTTATTAAGTAAAACTTTGTTTCTTCTGGTGGCTACTTTATCTTTTTAGGATATGATAACCTCTGGTTCCTCTCCACCTTCATTCTAAGAGAGAGCATTTATCTTCGTAACTTCATTATGCTTAATATAGTGAATTTTAATAATTCCAAGAAAAAGAAACAAAATGTCCTTTATACTCTTATCCGTTGCCTCATCCTCAAACATTTTCACATATCTCTGCCTATTAAAGACGAGATTGATCTAGTTTTTTTTAGTATGTTGCCCTTAACCATATTGGTTACCAATTGGTAGATGGTTACATGAATGGCTTTATCAATGGTAGTAACTATGCCTCAATAACAAGTATCACTATATGAGGCCTTATTGTATGTTATTGGTTTTTAGTGAGCCTTTATTTAGTCATACTATTAAGCTACATATAGTTGAGGAGGCTAATACCTCACAACCACATAATTTATCTCTACCAAACGCTCGACTCATTTATTGAGTATCAACTCATTCAACAACTTGGCAATATTGACTCTTTTGTGACCATATGATGTATCATCTTGATGATTTATATCATATGATTTAGTCTCACTTTCCTCCTTTGCTAACTAATTTTTTTATATTTAAGAAAAGGGGGAGAGAAATCTAGTGATATTAGATTCCAAAGTGGATGAAGAAATTTTTCTTAGGTATTGTTTAACTAGCAAAGCATATAGATTATTTAAAAGGAAGACTTTTATTATTGAAGAGTCTATGCTTATTATTTTTAATGAATATAACCCTCTTGCCTCTAATAGAAGTCTTGAATTTGATGATATAGATCTAAATAAGGGCTTATAGAAAGTAGCCTTTGTAGAGAGAATGATCACGAAGACAACCCACCATAGCAATTAAGTGAGAGAGATAACAAGGATAAGAACTTCTAATAGATTGGAAATTTAAGAAGAATCATTCTTTGAATCAAATTAGAAGCAATGTTCAATAAGGGATAATTACTAGATCAGATTTCATGAATATATCACATCTTACTTCTATTTTTCAATTTGAATTTAAGACTATAAAATAGCCTTTAATAATGAAAGATAGGTTCTTATAGTGAATGGATTGAATCAATTCGAGATAAGTAAAGTATAGACTTTAAACCCTAGACCAAGAAACTACCAAATCATATGTACAAATTGGGGTATAATCAAAATGAGGGCATAGATTTTGAGAAAAATTTTACGCTGGTAGCCACATTAGAAGCTATTAGATTATTATTTGCATTTGTATCTTATAGGAATTTCAAATTATTTTAAATTGATGTTAAAAGTGACATTTAAATAGTTTTATTGAAGAAGAATTTTATATTGACCAACCTCCAATTTTGAACATGATACATTTAACCATATTTATAAACTTTCTAAAGCATTATATGATTTGAAATAAGTTCCTACAACTTGGTATAATAGGTTGAGTACATTTCTTTTGAAAAATGATTTTACAAAAGGCAAAGTTGATACACGTCTCTTCATTTAAAATAGATAAGTAAGACATTTTAATTGTTAAAATTTATGTTAATGACGTTATTTTTAGTGAAACTAATAAAAGCTATGTGCAAATAATTTTCAACTATGTGAGTAGGAAATTTGAGAAGAGCATGATGGGAGAGCTCAACTTCTTTCTTAGAGTTCAAATTAAGCAATGATGAAGGCATCTTCATAGTACATTAAAGAACTATTCTAATACTTGATGAATTATTACACACCTTTAGTACTTGTTTGAAGGACTTTTTGGAATTAAAAACTATGCTCTTTGACCTATGCATAGCCTCGATAAGCTTCTCACTTTGATTCACTCTTGCCTTTTTTTCTTTGGATAATTAATTTCCTTTTGACTTTTATAAAAAAAAAGGGAAATTTTTAGTGATATTAGACCAAGGGGAAGCAATTAATTTATAGGATTTTTTATTAATTTTCATTATTTGTATTTAACATTGATATTGATTACCATACATGTTTAGTTTTTAGTTTCTAAGATTTTCGTAGATGTTTATTATAGATATTTGATATTGATGTTGATTATTAGAAGTGTTTGACTATTAATTTCTAAAATTTAATCTTCATACAAGTATTGATCAGGTTATATTTGTACTTAAATGATTTAAATATCTATTAACAATTTTGCGATGCACAGATTTCCGTAAAGTTAATTATTTCATTTTGATTTAATATAGAAAAATTACATGTACTTAAGTGATCCATTTCGTTATTGATTTTATAATTTCATAAAATATTTTTATCATTAAAAAAGGGGAAGATAGTTAAATAAAAGGAAGTTTTAATATATGTTTTAATAATAATAAAACATAAGTACTACTAATGAATTTGTTTTTGGATGAAAACAATATAAAATCTATTTTACTCATACAAAAATCGAGAGTAATTTCATGAAAAAAATAAAGAAAAGTTGGAATTAAATTTTCAAATGACGAACAAAACCAATATTAAGGAAGATGAAAGGCACAAAAGGTATTGTTCACTTAGTTGCTTTGGTACTTTTGAGGCTCATCACGCATAAGTAGATCATCACTTTAACTTCATGAATTTTTTATTCATTAAAAGGAATTAAAGTTTTATATATAAAAAAAAATCATCTTGATCTTCAAACATTCTTTAGGATAAATTTTGATAAGTGTTTGAGTCAAATTTTTATTAATAAAAATAAGGTCAATGATATGAAGACGTTAAATCAAGATTTTAGGTGCATTACTCAAGTAATATAGGTTAGTGATTAACCGATACATGTTAGAGATGTAAAAAATGTGTACTACAATTGAAGCATATCGATCGACCAATCTCACATTAAGATGCACATTAGTTAACTAATAGGTAGCAATGGCCAAACAATGCTTATAATGGCAATCTTTTTTTAACTAATGTATATTGATCGACTAATATATAATAGTTAAAGACCAATATACTGAAACTAGCCATTGAAAATGACTAGCTCTTGATTCCAATAACTATTTTGAGTCAAAGCCTGTAAATGCATAGCTTTAGATTGGTTTTTTCATGCATAGGGATGACATGAGCCAACTAGCAAATTTTTTAAATATTTTTTAATTAAAAGTTTAAAACGTCTTTTTTTAAATGAGTTTGGATCTGAGTTACTCATACCTAAGCTTGCTCGAGGCCTAGCTCTTTTAAACAAACCGATGTTGTTCTGCTTAGAAAAGTTGAGTTTCGAAGCAGTCTGGTATATGATTTGATCCATGAATTGACCCATTGAAAACACTTAAATTTAAACCTATGAGCCAGCTCATTGTCATCCCTAAATATGTCTGGCTATTGTATAAAAATATTTCAAAGAGATTTTTAAATGAGCATTAATTGCTGCACTGTGAAGTGTGTGAGCCTTTATATTATCGAAGTGAGCAAGTGAGGATCTTTTGAGTTGTAAATTGGGTTAGTGAGTTGGAGTTACTCTTCACATAACCTAAGTAAGGTTACAAGAAGGATTACTCTTTACCAAAGAAAAACAAGATTAATTATAGGAATATTTCTCTTTGTCTTGTTAAAAAGAGAGACCTAATGCTAATAGAATTAATCTTCTAAACATAGGGGAACAGAAAACCTCGCTTGGGCAAACACAAGCCACCATCCCGTTGACAATTTATATATGTAGCTCTACAAGCTAATTATAGATTTGTGCAAATCGAACAAAGCGTAGCAATTAGTTGTTATCACTTGGTTACTTGACAGCAATTAATAGTTACATTTCATTGTGCACCCACTTCCAATACCAACGACGCTTTTATTACATGGACAAAGCAAATTTTCCAGGGGCAAGAACAAACCTTTGACAAAAATGGCCATTCACCGTTCTTGTTCACAAATGGAGGGATAAATCAAGTTTTTTATCCTTATCTTTACCCTCCACATCGAGATTTTCATTGATCACAGATGGCTTTTGGTTCGATGGCCCATCCCCATTGCATCTTTTGCTTCTCTGCCAATTCAACAAGCTTTGCTCATCTTCTTCGCACCAATGATACCGATTGCTTGAACAACTCCCACCATGAAACATGACGTTGTTAAACCTGGCTGCTCCGTTGGATCCAAAACGATCGGAAAACTCCAGACTAGGGTGGCACTGGAAACTCGCTGCATGTGCAGTTATGTACATTGAGGGATGTAATAGGCCTAAATGATGATGACTCGGAGCAAAAACCATCGGCAACGTCGCATGCGATTGTGACGGTGGCGCCGGTGGAGGTGGCTGCTGGGCATATTCAGATGCTCTTTTGGCTTTTCTCGCTGCATTTCTCTCCTTCTTGTGAGCATTTTGGTGACCTCCTAAAGCTTGAGAACTGTAGAACTTTCTTGAACAAAATAAGCAAGGAAATACCCTTGTAGTAGCGTCTTTAATATTGGGTTGAGAAACTTTTTCTTCAACTTCCATGTTTGTCTGCCACAAACGATAATAAAGGTCGAACTTTTATGGCGATCTTACAGATAATGAATTATAAGGAATGTAAAAGAAACCTGGAGTTTGAGAGTACCAGGTGATAAAGGAAGGACCTGCGAAATGCTTGAAGGGAAATGGCAGAAAAGATAATATTTGTGACTTGAACCAAGGGAATGCAAATGCTGATATTGAACTTCGATCTGGAAAAGAGAGTGGAGAAGCTAATAAGTTGTCTTGGAGTTGGAAAATGAGAAGAGAGTATAAGTGTAATAATTAAATAGATAGGAGTGCTCATTGTCATACAAGGTGCTGTATGGGCTCGGCTTGGGAAGGGAATAGATAAGAGAGAGAGAGAGAGAGAGAACAGAAACAGAAAGATTCCATTTCCCAATCTATGGCATTCCTTTCCAACCAATAACTCTCTCTTTAGCTCCGCCTGCAGCAAGTTCCCACTTCTTTCTTCTCCTTACTTTCCCTGACATGGACAAAATGGGCTGGCTTTTGCTGGAAGTTTTACTCCACTACGTTTACTTGGATTGTTTTTAAGTTTCAATCTCCCAGCGAGCGAATAAGTTCTCTTTGGAGTCGGTTTATCTTCCATCAAATTAGGGTCCCCTCCTGTTTTAAAAGCAGTCTATATGTGTGCTACACACACCCCAATAAGAAGAGGCATTCAATGAAGTAAGGTGCCACAGCCATACTAAATTGTCAATTGTAACCTTGATACATTCTGTATATGGGAAATTAAATCTTAGGAAGAGATAAAGACAGAGATGAATCAAAGGGAAGTCAGATTATTGTCAGAATAGCTAAGCTTGGATGATCAGGTAAGGTAATTGTGATCTCCAATGGCCAAGTTGGATGACTTCAAGAAGTAAAGCAGGCAGTCCCCCACTTGGGTCTGTAACTCAGAGGGTGGGCTGGTGTTAATTTTCATTGGTTCCTCTGTTGCATTCCTCTGCTTTTTTGCCATAAATAGTTATGGGGCTAATAGCCACTAGTCCTTCATTCTCCACCGCCAATTCCTTTGCAATTTGTCACTTTTCATCCATTCCCCGTTACATGCACTGAACCCTCCCTGTCGTCACCCCAATGACTTATTTTATGAAGTTTCACGCCTTTGTTTACAACCTTATTCTCTTGTCAATCTTTTCAATAATGATAGCACGATTGCTCTATAACAGCCGATAAGTGTTGCAAGAATACAAAACATCATCTTTGGCATTTGTGCATTGTTTTTCCTCCATAAGAAACTCGAGCTGAGCAAGCTTTACTATTTTTATTTTTCTGTTGAATTTGTTCTAAAGAAAGCACAAGAGTTCAATAGCATAAAAGGAGAGAATCCTTCCTAACTTGTGTCAATTTTGCAACGAAGGTTAAAAAACGTCTCTCCCAATAAAATATAGATGTGCCAGCAGAAAACCAAATTTTATTTAATCTCGTCTTTTATTATCAAGATCTGATGAAAATTTTGCTGTTCTTTCTATGCATATATCAAGAAACTCCAGCCTTTTGAATCGAGCCTAAAATTTATCGAATCAACCACCTTGGAAACTAAGGGATTCCTCCACTCCTCTGACATGCACCTGGTCACCAATGGAAGTTACAATGGTTGGCCACTACAATGTAAAAATTGTATGAATTAGAACAAGACAGGAGCATAATCCAGGAGAAGCAAAATTTGTAAAAAGTAAAATATGTAATCTGTAGCCATTACCTCAGCTTTAAGATCAGCAGCTGTTGTACCAACACCTCCTCGTGATGCCTGAATCAATGTGAGGATCCTTGCATGAAGTGAGGAGAAGATGATGCACTTCATGGAGTGGGTATGCATGAAGGTCTCGATGGCAGGAAAACTTTAGTTTTTAACCATGTCTGCTAGAATAAGTGACTAGTGTATTAACAGAAATAACTAACTCGGCTAGCAAAATAACAATACAACGGAAAACTAAATCATTATTAAAACTCAAAAGAATAAAAAGATCCAAACCATCCAAAAAAGGAGCAAATGGGTTTAACTCTTCCAAATGAAACAAAATATTTCAAGTCAAGAAGTCCCAGGTCAAATCAGATACGCTTACAAAACCATGTGACAGATGACAATAGAACAAGTCAGTTGCAGGCTACAGTCGCATATAACTGTAAGGCAGACACATCGTGTGATTGTTTAGATGCGTGTCAAATTGTAATGGCAGCAGCGTATACAAGAGTTATGGAGGGAGGATGACTTCAATTTTTAGTTTACGCCCTTAGAGCTAATCAATTAATTGCAGTTTGATATATGATATTATTATTTAATTAATAAAGACATTATTTATCTTTATGTATTATATTAATTATATTTGATGTTTTAATATTAAAAGTAAAATTCCTGTATAATTGAAACTATGAGGAGATTATAATTATAAAATTTAATTACATTTATGTATTATTCATAAATATTCCTAATGGTAGTTTCATTAAAATAGGATATTAATGAAATGGTAAAACTAACACACATTAATATTGATGAAGCGGTAAAACTAACACATATTATGTTTCTTTCTTATAAAAAAAGTATTGTATCTCGTGAATTAAAGTATAGAAATACTTAATGTTAGAAACTAAACGCATGATCAAATCATGAGCGCAATGGAAAACAAAATTTTGTATTTTCCATTTGAATTCGATAATTGAATATTTAACTTGAATAAAACACAAATATGAATTGTAAGAAATCGTACCTTATTCGCATTCATGTTGAAATCCTTTGAAAAAAAAACTTTTCACCATGTCAACTACAAGTTGTTTAATCATCCAACATCTAATGATATCCATAGAGCAGCTTTTCAACGCTTGAGAGGAAATAAGCAGAAGTGCCAGCTCTTTGATGCTTATTCCTATTTATAGAAAAAGCATTAAGGTGGTTTTGTAAAATTTTATTAAAATTAAACTCCTTAATGATAATTAAAGTCATACTCTAATTATAATTATAATTATTTTAATTTTAATAAAATCAGATATCTCATATTTGATTCTTAAAGTTTCTCAATCTTTATAAATAAGTCCAACTTAATTAAAATTGAACTTTCCTTCACAAGCTTCTCTTTAATGTGTGACCTTTTAGATTCCTAATATATTGACAATGATTATAAATTATAATTCTAGTTCACAATTAGAATTAGATAAATTAAAACTACTTTCTATTTTATGTTTAATTTTTCAATTAAATAATTTATAATCATAGATCAAGATTGACATTTAACAATATGTCATAACCACCTAAATATCAGGAATGTCAAAGTAGTTTGACTTAACCTATTCATGCATGGTTATGATGTATAATTTAATTATTTCATTATCCAATGTTCCAATTGGATTCTAGTATGGATACAATGTCTACTCGTTTTATCCAATCATATTCATTCTTGCTAATTAGTAATTGATTTATAATTGATATTTGAAAACACCTTTTCAAACGTTAATTCACTCTGGCCAGAGAATTATACAAATCACTACTAATTAAGAATGGTAGAACATTCTCTCTAATTACTTTAGAGTGACGAATCCTTTATTGACTTACTCGACTATCTCTGTATGATTCATATTGCATCCAATTACTACCAATTGAATTATCCTAAGACGGTTCATAAGTAACATCAAAATATAGTAATTTCCACACAATATACCTTGGTAATCTCAAGTCTAAGGATCAATTATACAACCATCATTATGAGAAAATCCACAGACACATAAGTAATATCCCATTTGGGATTCTCATAGTTAGGGCAATTCAGTGGCTTATTCTCTTATAATCACCCACAAATTAGTTTAAGTATCTTCATACTTTAATTTATGAGATAAATTACTTTCTTCATAAGAAAGAAACATAATGTCTACTAGTTTTACCATTTCAACAATATCATGTCTTATTGAAACTACATATAGGAACAAATACATAAATGTAAATTAAATATCATAATTATGTTCTCATCATAATTTCAATTATACAATAATTATTCAAGGGATTTTACCTTTAGTATTGAAACATCAAATGTAATTAATTTAATACACAAATGTCATAAATTAAATTGCAACCAACCAGCTAGCTACAAGGGTATAAACTAACACTTAAACTAATATGTGGGTGCTTATTAGAGAATAAGTCACTGAACTGATTCGACTATGAGAATCTTAAATAGAATATTACTTGTGTGTCCGTGAATTTCCTCGTAACGATAGTTGTATAATTAATCTTTAGATTTGAAATTACTAAGGTATCTCACATGAGAATTACTTTATTATGATGCAACTTATGAATTATTCTAGGATAATTCAATCAGTAGTACTTGGATGTAGTAAGAACCATATGAAGATAGTTGAGTAACAATAAAGAATTTGTCACTTTAAAGTAATTAAAGAGAATGTTCTACCATTTTTGATTAATAGTGATTTATAAAATTCTTTGGCCAGAGTGAATTGATAATTAAAAAGGTAATTAATTATAAATCAATTACTAATTAGAAAGAATAAACATAACTAGATATAAAAGAGTATACATATTTTATCCAATTGGAACATTAGATGGTGAAAGGATTAAATTATATATCATAACCATACATTGATAGGTTAAGTCAAACCACTTTGACATTCTTGATATTTAGGTGGTCATGACATGTAGCTAGCTATCAATCTTGATTTATGATTATAAATTGTTTAATTGGAGAATTAAAGATTAATTAAAAGAAGCTTTAACTTATTTAATTCTAATTATGAATTATAATTATAATTTATAATCGTTGCCAATATGTTAGGAACCTAACAAGTTATACATAAAGAGCAATTTACAAGAGAAAATTCAATTTCAATTAAGTTAAACTTAATTGTAAAGTTTGAGAAACTTTAGGGATTAAATATGAGATATTTGATTTTTTAAATTAAATTAATTATAATTAGAGTTTGACTTTAATTATAATTAAGGCATCTAATTTTAATAAAATTAAAAAACTAATGTTTTTTCCCTATAAATAGGAATGAGCATAAGGGAGTTACAACTCCTACTTAATTCCTCTCAAAAGTTGGGAAATTGCTCTATGGATGCTATTAGAGGTTAGGCATGTGAACAGCTCGTGGTTGACACATGAAAAGGATTTCAACAGGAAAATCGAATAAGTTACGATTTCATATTTTATGATTCTATTTTAATTATTCAAGTTATTCAATTATTGGGATCTAATCGGAAACCATAAAAATTATTTTTCTGCTGCATCTAAAATTCGATCATGGTTTATTTCCAACAGTAGTATCAAAGTCTCCTTTAATTGTTTAACTTGAATCAAGTACCTGATTGTTATTGATTTGATAAAAATTTAAGGCTTTAAATCATGGTTCTTTAACCAAATATTTAGATTGAGGGAGGAAGTATAACACTAGATCACTTGCAGGAGAGGGGCAGGGGATCAAATTTCATTATGGTGTGACAATTGGACAGGTCAAAGAGCACTAATTCATCATCCAATAGCTAAGGTTACTCTAGATATGTTTTTAAAAAAAAGCTAAAATCCAAGAATTAATTGCATATGACAACTAGGATCTTTCCCAAAAGAAGATCAAATTTCTTTGAATACCACAGTATAGACAAAATGAAGGAGAGGATATATATCTATGGAATGGTCTAGCTATATCGAACATAACCAATAGGCAAGCAAAACAACTAAAGTATGGGACAAACCCAAGCATGGGATGGTGTAAGTCGATCTAGAGTAACACTCTCAAACCAAATTACACCTTCTTGAATTGGTTACCCATGAAGGACAGAATAAACACTATGACAAGATTAAAAGTCCTTCTCCCCCCCTCTAAACAATGTATCCTTTGCAACTTAGAGGAAGAGGGCAGAGACCATTTATTTTTCAGGTGTGTTTATTCTAAAAGAGTATGGCAGCTAATTTCCTCTCTATGCACACTTAATTGCTATCAAAGCAATCTGAATGGCATTATACAAGAGATAATGTAGATCCACACATCCAAGCATGACAAGGATGTTTACATGGTTGTCATTACAACATATATTCAAGAGATCTGGAGGGAGAGAAACAGCATAAGATTTGTAGGAAGGGAAAGAGGCATACACTCACTCATGGAAATATTTACTAACAATATTAGAGAACAACTGGTCATAAATCAGATGAATAAGAAATGCAGTGAGAGGCTAGTAATTTCTTGGAGACTCTAATGAGACTCCAAGAATACCAAGTAAATTTTGAACATTACATTTGTATGTCTTACACAAGCAAGGAATTACACACATAACATTATGTAACATCCTGTCCCCATATTAAGGGTTAGGACCCAAAATTTCAGTACATGTGAGTTTAAAGAGAAATTTAGACAAAACTTTTTCTTGCTCATGCATCATGTTAGCATATATGCACAAAAATGCGGATTGTTTTCGCATAAAAAGTGGTACATGCATTCATTGACAACTTATGGGTATAAATGGTATTAAATGTGATTTTATTGAAAATGAGGAGTAGAAGGAGTAGAAAGAGTGATCTTGGTATGAGTTGTGATAAGGAAAGATTAGAAACAAGATTGGTAGTGATATGGAAAATGTTGACTGAGTATGCTTCAGTCTTTTAGCCACAACGTTTTCTCTAGTTATCCAAACGAGATTATTCTTAATTTGAAATAAACTAGAGATATATGGCTATATTTTGTATGAAGACATCAAATTTCAATTCTATCTCTAAGAGTCTCAAAATTTGTCATGAAGTGAAGAATCGGGTATAGTGATGGTGTATGAATGAAAAATTTGTCTTTAGACTTTAGGGGAAAATTTGGAATTGATATAAATATATTTGAGTAAAGTTGCCTTCTAAAAAGTTATAGATCATTCTTTTATCTTTCCAACGGTATATTATATGAAGAATTTGGACATCGGAGTCAAAAGTTATGATCTTTAAAAGTGGAGACGTTAAGGAGCAAAAGTAAGATGAAGTTTCTGTTCATTCAATTCGTCTGATTACTGTTCATTCGATTCGTCTGATCACTGTTCATTCAATTCGTCTGATCATTGTTCATTCAATTCGTCTGATCACTGTTCATCGTCTCATGTTTGACTTTTTGCATCTCAGTTTGACTGTCTCAGTTACTGTTCATTGCTTCCGTCTCAGTTACTGTTCATCATCTCATGTTTGACTTTTTACGTCTCAATTTGACCGTCTCAGTTACTGTTCATTGCTTCTGTCTCAGTTACTGTTCATCATCTCATGTTTAACTTTTTGCAAGCAAAGTTGGTGGTGAGTAATATATATATATATATGGTTATTGTGTAAATGAGCGATGAGCCTATATGGGTGTATATGTCGAATTGCTAACGTATGAATGGGAATTGGATATTATGAGGTCATATGAGGATAGAAAAGAGATGACGAGAAATTGATTTATGATATAGAATAACTAAGTATTCTTGAGGTGTAAGCTTATGAATAAGCTACACGCATGCAAAGGGTAAAGATTGAAAGGAGAAGTTAGAATGATCATGTAC
>JANKYE010000013.1:11828448-11838944 GCA_032467995.1 Erythroxylum dillonii
CCGAGAAGGTCCGTTAAACGGACCTGCATGTCCGTTAAACGGACATGACTCACACAAACCCTTCCAAAGTTTCACATACTTTTTGAGCTCACTCATACCACAATTTAGGATTCTAACCCTTTCCCACGGGAACAGGATGTTACACAATTATTACTTAAATCATGTTGCTTTGTTTACTTTAATATTTTAATTATAGTTTCATCAATCCAACCAAAATTAATTTGTAAGCTAGATAATAAAACAATAGTAATTATTAGTACTTACCGTCCTCATAGGATCGACCCACATTTGGTAGTACAAGCTACTGCTACACTGTACACCTGCGGTATTAAATTAGGGTTGAGATAGTAAAAGAGCGACGTCAGTTGTGAGAGGGAATGGAGATAAATGATTTTTTTAAGAATCAAGGTTTTTTAACATAAATCATGAAAGTGCATGATCGTATGCACTGCCTTACAATACAAAACATCAATTAATATTAAAAACAAAAACTAAATCACGTTACTCTCTAATAATGGTGCTAAAATTCTTGATGTGGATCAAATACACTAGAAAATAAAATTTGAAATTCTTGGTGTGGATCAAACACACCAGAAAATAAAATTTAACTCTGTACAACTAAATTTTTAGTAGTAGTGAGAAAGGATTGTATCTACAGAGAGTGAGTGTTTAGATTTTGTAATAAATAAACTAGTTTTTAATATTGGGGGTTGGTTGAATTCAATTAAGAAAATAAAGTAAAACTAAAATATTGAAAACAAATCAAATTAAGTAGTAAAAATTTGATAAAATTAATCAATGGGTTTGGAATCTAGTTTATGGTTCAGACCTTTACATGAATATGAACAATCAATCGTAATGTTGATCTCATAGACCTCTTTAAAACTATTAATCATAGATTAATAACTAGCTTTATTAATTCCAGTTTTTCCTTAGGTTGTATCTAACTGAAACAAACTCTTTAATTAGGTCTAGTTATCAAAAAACCTAGAATAAGCTCTCTAGATTTAGTGTGACAACCATATTACGTAATAGGAAAATAGGTTAATCTAAGTAACAACCACATAAGCTCGGGTCATTGAACCTATGTTATGTTATCCTTAATGATGTTTGATCATTAGTTTACCATAAATGAATCAAATGTACAATGATTATGTATTCCAATCTAGATTTTGGTAATAAATAATCTAGTAGGCTTATCTAAATTGTTCATACATAAATCCAAAATGTTAATCATATAATAAAAATTCAATACCAAAAGAGAGTTAAGAACATCACTAGCTTAATTAATGTCCAAACATGTTCGTTGGCCTCAATATCCCCATTGAATTAAAAATATGAAGTTTAATTCCTTATAGCTCTCCAAAGAAAAAGAATCTACTTCATTTGAGTCTCTAAAATCTTCATGCCTTTTGCAACCTCTTAAATTCCCTTTATAGTGTAGAATTAAGGTTGCATGGATATATAAGATCGACTACACAAGCGTGTAAGTGATCATATATGTTAATTTAGTAAAAATCGTGGACTTACATGATCCCATAGAAATACACAACCAACATACAAAGATGTATAAGTCACTTAAATGGTTGTGTAAGTCCCCACACAGGTTCACAAGGCTCAGGGTTTCTTAAAATAATGTGTTCAAGTTTGTATAGGTTTCTAGTGAGTTACACATTCCCATACATGGTCGTGTAAGTCACAGTAACTCCAAATAAGATCAAAAATTGGTAAAACAACTCTAAGGACTCATATTTAGCTCATTTTTGTTCTTGTTCCTCCAATTTGTCCCTAAAGAAAAATATGAAACAAAATAAGTATCTTGAGTGCAACATAAAATTAATGACTAAGCATTAAATATATTAACAATTAAGCACTTATCAATAGTCCCTTTTATACATAGGGCAATAAGTAACAAGGAAGATGGTTTATTAGAAAGAAGCTTGATAGAGCTATGGTGAATAATCTTTGGTTGAATAATTTTCTTAAAAGTCTTACAAAATTTAGGAATCCTTTATTCTCTAATCATTCTCTAATAGTCATTAACAGCCTTAACTTGAAAAGAACTAGGTACTTTACTTTTGGGTTCAACAATTATCTGACTAATGAACTTGAATTTGAAGGCATGATATTCAAAGGGATGTCTCACCATTTTGATGGCCATAATTCCTTCATTTATATAATGAAGCTATAGAAGATTAAATAAGAGCTCAAATTACTAAAAAAAGGAAAACAATGATATTCAAGTTAATGTTATATCAATTAAAGATAAGTTGGATAAGGAGTAATAATGATTTATTAAGATCCTCTTAATATCTTGATATAATATGAGGGAAAATGGCTTTATCTGATTATGTGGCTATAAGTCTTTCCTTTGTTTGAGGAAGCTATAAAAGATTAAAGAAGAGCTTGAATTACTAAAAAAGAAGAAATACAATGATACTCAAATTATTGTTATATTAGTTAAAGATAAGCTGGACAAGGTGCAATAGATGCTTTATTAAGATCCTTTTAATATCTAGATACAATAGGAGGAAAAGAGGGATTTACCTAATTATATACATGTTGTTAAGGTCAATTATTCCTTTTTAAGCAATTATTGAGGCTTTAGTTAATCTTTGTGTCTCATTTAATTGCTCCTCTTTAGTTCAATTGTTACAATCCTTTATCTCTGATAGAATTTGTTTTTCAATTCATGCAGATTTATTAATCATACTTATTTCATATTCTAAAGTGGACAAAAACCTCTTTACTTTTCATCCAAATAACACCTTGGGTTCAAATGGTCTAAAGGCTCTTTTCTTTTACAAATCATGTCGTTTGTTGAAGCATTTGGTTACTAATGCTACCTTGGAATTCTTTAATAGTGATTGCAGTTTTAGAGAAATAATCAAAACCTTTATCATCTTAATGCCAAAGATTCTTAATTCTAGCACTTTGAGGCATTTCATGCATATATCATGCATTGATATTATTTACAAGATAAATACAAAAGTCCTTATTTCTAGGCTTAAAGTAGTGCTTTAGCCATTGATTAGCTCTTCTCAATTATTTATGATAAAATTTCTTTAGTTGATGTTGATTTATTTATGACTCATTACAAATTTTAAAGCAGAGAAAGTCGTTTTTGCTCTTTATCCAAATAAAGCCTTAGGTCCAGATGGTTTAAATTCTCTTTTCTTTTACAAATCTTGGCATTTGTTAAACCATTTGGTAACTGATGCTGTGTTGGAATTCTTTACTAGTGGTTGCTTTTTTAGAGAAACATGCAAAAGCTTTATCACCTTAGTGCTAAAGATTCTTAATCCTAGCACTTTGAAAGACTTTATGCCTTTATCATACACTAATATAATTTTTATCATACACTAATACAATTTACATGGTAATTGTAGAAGTCCTTATTTCTTGGCTTAAAGGAGTGCTTCAACCATTGATCAGTCCTTCTTCAAGTGCCTTTTATGTCAGAAAGATCAATTGGTGATAAAGTGTTATAAGTGTAAGGATAAAAAAAAACAATAATAGGAAGCATTCCTTCAAGGGTTATGTTATCAAATTGGACTTTAACAAGGCCTTTGGCTTTATTGATTAAAGGTTTATTATCAAATTTATGCATGCTTTTGACTTTTAATCTAAGGTTTGTTCATTAGATCTCTTAATGCATTTCCATTGTGTCTTATATTATGTTAGCTAACAATGAGCCTACTAGATTCTTCAATGGTGGTAAAGGGCTCATGCAAGGTGATCCTCTATCTCCCTAGTTATTCACACTTGGCATGGAAGTCTTATTAAGGTTTATAATCATATTATAAAGTAAGAAAGGAGCATTACATATTCTGTTAAGTGCAAGCAACTTAAAATTCACAACCTCTTTTTTTATGACATTGTTTCTCTATGGGGCAAAATTTAACTCTGTGAGTACCTTAATGAATGCTTTGAGATGTTTTAAAGAAGTATTTGGACTGGAAATGAACAAGGATAAAAATTGCTTCTTTATATCCTTATTTACTGCAAGTCTTTCTTTATAGATTACTTATTTGATAGGATTGCAACAAAACTAACTTCTATTTACATATCTTGGAGTTCCTATTTCTTATAAGAGGCTATCTTATAAGGATTTCTTACCAGTTATAGACAAAATTCAGAAAAGGATAAGCTTTTACATATGTTGTAAAGTTTAATTAATTAATTTAATGTTGAATTCATTGCATGTTTAATGGTATTTACATACTATGTTTCTTAAAAGTTTGGTTAATACTATAGAAATGTTGTTTAGGACCTTTTTACAAGCTATTCAATTAGTTAGAGTCTATAAAGATAAGATTAAATTGGAGGTTGTTTGCATGCCTAAGGATGAAGATGATCTTGGGATAGCCTTGGTTAAGTTAAGTAATAAAATCCACATGGCTAGGAGGTTATGGAGAATCTTAGAGGACAAAAAGTCTCTTTAAGTAAAGTGGTTGCATTCATATTGCTTAAAATATGACAGCTTCTATTCAGGTTTTCCTAAAAGCAACTCATCCTACGCTATGCTTAACATCTTTAAGCTTATGTAATAAATGAATGTTTACACTACAACAAGATTAAGTAATGGAGCTTCTATACCAACTTTTGGCACGATAGTTGAAATTATTTGAGCCCTCTTATCAATGCTGCTCATTATGTTTAATTTGAGGAGCATGATACCAAACATTGTTATTGTCTTGGAGGTTTTATTTAATAATTCATATAATCTTAATCATTATATCATAGCTAGATTGCTTCGAGTTGCACCTCTTTTTCACCTCAACTTTATAGTTGTTGACAACAATATTTGGTTGGGAAATTAATCAAGTTCCTTCACTAATATATCTTTTAAGAATCTTGATCTGCTTCTATAAGTCTCATGGCATAAACTTATATAGAGTAAGACAACAGATTTTGTAAACAACCTCTTTACTAGTTATGGGTAAGGTTGCATACTATTGGATCTTTCCAGACCTTACGTATCAGTGAGATTTCTACTGGATTGTTATTGTTTTAGAGAAAAAGAAATATGTCTAAAAGTCTTCTTTATTGTGTGATTGATTATCAATGGTAAACTACACACTAAAGATGGAATTCATAGTGCAACATCTATTTCTACCATGGTTCTCTTTGTCACCAAGTACCTAAAACTATTAACAATTTGTTTTTCAATATGATTTTACAAAATCAATTTGGTGAAGTATCCTAGGATGAATTACCTCTCTTGCTTGTTGAGTAATTGGACTGGTATTGTGAATTGGCGTGGTGGTTTGAATTAGAAAATGCAAAGAAGAATCTACTAGATTCATTCTCTATGTCAACACTATCATTTACCTTATTAAAAGGAAAGGAATATAAGAAAATTTCAAGGTATATAAACTGAGGGTTGAGCATCGACTTATGTATGAGATGATGAATTATATTACTAAGCATATGCTAGTTACTTCTACTTCTTGTCCTTAATGTCTTAAGTTTATCGTATTGTTGGCAGATTTTCGTATTAGCAACATGCAGATTGTGCTAGACTACTTTAATGTATTATGATTTACTAAAGACATTTTGTCTATAGCTCTTATTTATTAATTCATTATTCTTTTCTTTTTTTAAAATACCTTTTATATATAAAAAGTTTATTATTTAATGGCTACAATTAGAAAGTAGTTGAACTTTATTTTTCTAAATTTATATATAATTATTAGTTTAGAGGTTGACTGATTTAATACAACTAATAAAAATAGTAAGAACTTGAATAAGTCTAATAAATTGATTTAAAAATATTAATCCTTCAAAGCAATATGAAAGAAATAGAATATCCATTTGTATCTAAAAGAACTAGTATTCGTTTTATAACATTAATAGAATAAATACTAAAATTTTCTTACCATACCACTTGTTAAATAATTGTTCGATCACAAAAGAAATGGCGAAGAAGCTTTTTGAGTATTTTAATTGTTCGATCACAAAAGAAAAGGCGAAGAAGCTTTCTTTCTGAGGGTTAAAACTCAACTCAACTACCGAGCGAGAGCATCATGGATTACGTAATGAATTGAGGTCTCTCCGTGTCATTTTCCTGGAAGACTTGGGTCAAGTCAACTATTAACCGACAACAAACAACGTCTGACTATGAGGTGGGAACCGAATTTTTTAAACGTTGAGGTTGTCAGTGGGAACGTGTTTCGCATGGTTTTGAACTGCTTTTGTTTTGTCCCACATTTAATACCAAATTACTGTAAGAAAAGAATTCAATAATATACTTTTACTTTATCAGGGGAAGCCACAAGGAAATTCTCCCTGCCATTTTGACTTCACCGTTGAGAAGACAGAGAGACGCGTTAACCAATAGCATTAAAGGTCCAACCCCTCGCTTCTCTTATGTGTAACGTTTTATCAATCACCATTTCCTTTGTGTAGAGAAAGGAGTCGCAGAGAACATGGAGAAAGCATTGAACAGACAGAAAATTTTGCTTGCTCATCTGCAACCCACTTCTTCTCCTGATATCCATGAATCCTCTTCTCTTTCTGTAAGCTATTCTTTTTCTTTCTAGTAGTTGTTGTCTGTTATGTTTGTGGCTATGTTTGTTTTGTACTTGGTTTTCCTGTGCTTTGCTGAATCGAAAAACTTGGAAATTCCGTAAAATTGGACATGAACTCAGCTTATCTCTTTTTCAAAATGGTTTATTTGTTTATTCACGTTTCTGGGTACCTGGAAAATTCCATCTTCACCTGAGAAAATAGTTGTTTTATTTGTGTAACACGCTTTTCTCCTTTAGGTTTGTAACAGTTTTGTTGGTCTAGAATTCGAGTGACTTAGTGGCCCTGCAATGATAGATGCCCTTAACTTGGTATCTTGATTGAATAACACGGCACTTGTAAATTAATAAGCCCTTTGCACTCTTAGGACTATGTTTTGTTGGGCATTGATGTTTTCTTTGTGTTCATAATGACTCTTCTTTTGCTGTTGGTTTATCAGACCTCAATTTGCGGGGCTGGGGATAGCGCTGCATATCATCGTTCGGCTGCCTTTGGTGATGATATCGTGATTGTTGCGTGAGTTTTTGTCGTTGAAACAGGATGGATATTAGTTCTGAATACACGGTGTTGTTCATGTTTTCTTCATCTCTCTCACGCACACATTAGCTCAGAATCCACTTTGTTTGATGTCAAACAGTGCATATCGTACTGCAATCTGCAAGTCCAAGCGTGGTGGTTTCAAGGATACCTTTCCTGAGGATCTCCTCGTTCCTGTTTTTAAGGTTAGAAGATACTGTTCCTTTTTGTCTAATGAGAACCTGCAAGTACGATGGTGTGATTCTCTACGGTAGTGAATGATCTACTTTGATTGTTTCTAATTGTGTGTTTTAGGCATTGATAGAGAAAACAAATTTGAATCCAAGTGAAGTAGGGGATATAGTTGTTGGTACTGTTTTGGCTCCCGGTTCACAAAGGGCAATCGAGTGCAGGATGGCATCTATTTTTGCCGGTTTCCCTGGTAAAGTACTTGTCACAGGCTTGTAAATTTAACAATTTCTTCTTCAATATTTCTATCAACTTATTTTATACGGTCTTATTTTGATAGTTGCTGAACTTAACTCTAATTTTCAAGTTGCTACCAACTTTTGGAAAAGATGGACAGAACATATTCAAGAGTCCCAAATGGCACTTTATACATAATTGCATTTTAGGATTAATTTTCTTCTAGAAGTGTAGAGAATCTTTTTGGATGATTACTCTACATTGATTACCCATTTGATCAGATACGGTGCCCCTCAGAACTGTCAACAGGCAATGCTCATCTGGTCTGCAGGCAGTTGCTGATGTTGCTGCTTTCATAAAAACTGGTTATATCGACATAGGTAAGAATGATTCCAGAATAAGTTTGTATCTTATATACCCTTTACGGGCTTAACCTTCTTTTATCTTCAACAAAGGTATTGCAGCTGGCTTGGAGTCCATGACAGTGGATAACATTCGTGGAGTTCAACAAGTTAACCCAAGAGTATGCTTGAACGTTTATGTTTCTCTATAGTTGGTTATCTTGTACATATACTGTGTGTGAATCGATTTATGTTGCTAATAGGTGGAGAGTTCTGTTCAAGCTCGTGATTGTCTTCTTCCCATGGGAATTACTTCTGAAAATGTTGCAGAATGTTATGGTGTGACAAGGCAAGAGCAAGACCAGGCTGCTGTAAGTTACACATGTCTGCAAATAAGCCTCAGATGCAAGCATTTTGAGTAATCAGCACTTTCACTTTGACACCGTAGGTTGAATCACATAGAAAAGCTGCTGCTGCAAGGGCCTCTGGCAAATTCAAAGATGAAATTGTCCCTGTTTATACAAAGGTAAATGAAGAATTGAATGTACATCACGAAATATCTTTCACTTCCTTTCCTCTCTCAACGTGTGTTAGATCATCCCTTTCAATAGATTGTGGACAGCAAAACTGGTGTAGCAAAGCCAGTCACAATTTCAGAGGATGATGGTATTCGGCCAGACACAAACATGGCTGGTTTGGCCAAGCTGAAGCCTGCATTTAAAAAGGATGGAACCACTACTGCTGGTACTGATTAACACTTGAAATAATTATCAGAATCATAGTCAGCTCAAGTGCAATAAGAATTGACTGCAAAATCATCTTAGGTAATTCCAGCCAGGTAAGTGATGGTGCTGCAGCAGTACTGCTTATGAAAAGAAGCCTTGCCACAAAAAAGGGACTTCCAATCCTTGGTGTGTTCAGGTATATTTCTTCTTGTAAATGATAATTAGAGTATTACTGAAATAGATAAGAGCAGTCACCAAAAAGGCTTGACCGCTGCTCTCGGAATTGCCATATATATATGTAGCTTGTGCAATGACATAAATACCCTTAGGGCTACAAAGTAAAATATTATAAAATATAATCATATGAACTAACTATACAAGATACTGATAGAAACTCTAGTTTAGGAGACTAGAGATTCGTATATTATTATTAGAAAATCAATGATCTATCGGCTATTACAACTGTACCGATGATCACTCAATACACCAGAGCAAGAGTTGCTCCTCAGGGGAAGAGTGGCTCCTTCCTCTGTCACAATACAATCCTTTCTTCCAGAATGCCCCTCTCTCTCCTCTCCCTTCCCTATTTCTCCCTAGCTGTCCTTAGTACATTCGGTTATTCCCTGTGCCACATCAGCACATCAACCCTCCCCATTCTAACTAACTCTAACATAATTCCCTGCAGTCCCTTCTTTCTTCCTACGTGAATACACTCTCCATATCCTAGGCTTATTATTATCATTGTCATTAGTCCTAACATTGCCTCCTATAAGAGCAGCCTTGTCCTCAAGGCTGAAGTGAGGAAATTGGCTTCGAAGAACACATTCATCTTCCCACGTAGCACTCTCCATGGGTTTACCCTTCCAATGAACCAACCATTGCCGCATGGAATGACCCTCCTTAGTGATAACTCGGCTAGCGAGGACAGATTCTGGTTCCACCAAATCCTCCATTTCAACCTCCATTCCTTCGGGCAAGGTTGCCTCCACAGTGTAATTACCTACTGCTTTCTTCAATTGGGACACATGAAAAACGGGGTGGATCCTTGATTGTTGTGGGAGTTGAAGTTTGTAAGCAACAACCCCCAATTTTTCCAGAATTTTGAACGGGCCAAAGTACCTGACTACCAACTTCTGATTAATTCGTCGGGCTACCGAAAGTTGTTTGTGAGGGCGGAGCTTAAGAAATACCCATTCTCCCACCATGAAGGATAGGGGGAGTCCTCTTCTTGTCTGCAAATTTCTTCATCTGGTCTTGTGCTCGTTGAAGATTATGTTTTAGCTGAAGCAAAGCCTCATCTCTATCAATCAACTCCCTTGCCACAGCCTCAACCTTGGTTTCACCTTGAATATACCGAACTATGGATGGAGGTTTTCTGCCATAAACCATTTCAAACGGAGTGGAACCTGTAGATACATGAAAGGTAGTATTGTACCATAATTCAACCCAAGAAATCCAATGGGACCAATGTTTGGGTTGTTCCGAAGCAAAACAGCACAGATAGGTTTCTAAACATCTATTCAGAACTTCGATTTGTCCATCCGTCTCCGGATGATAGGATGAGCTCATTTTGAGCATAGTGCCTTGAAGTCGAAACAATTCCTTCCAGAAACAACTCACAAATCGAGGTCGAGACTCCATGTAAACGAACTACTTCTTTAATAAACACTTCAGCCACACTTCTAGTCGTATAAGGGTGCTTCAAGAGAATAAAATGGCCATATTTAGATAGCCTATCCACCACCACCAATATGGCTTCATATCCTTTAGATTTAGGAAGCCCCGTGATGAAATCCATAGAGACATCCTCCCAAATCTGATCAGGGATAGGTAAGGGCTGTGATAGACCCCCTGGAGAAGTTGCTGCATATTTTTGTCACTGACAAGTGTCACAAGATTGAACATATTCTTGAATCGACTTCTTCATGCCAATCCAATAAAGATTATGAGCAATTCT
>JANKYE010000013.1:11878148-11892130 GCA_032467995.1 Erythroxylum dillonii
AGATTGTACAGTGAGAAAAGTTTGAAGGGCAATGTAAACTTTTGATTTTAAGAAATGAAATGAGGAAAAGTTAGTTTCAAAAATAAATAAATTATGGTTTCTATTGATGTTTTATAAGCAAATTTTAATATGATGCCATGTGAAGTGAATGAAATGATAGAACATAACTCAACTTTATCGTAGGTTATGTACTGGAATGACCTCTGGGCATCCCGGTGTATACCCTGCGGTAAGGGGGTGTTACAGTTTACCTCCAGGCCTAAAGTCAAGGAAATCATCTAGAGTTCCAGATCAGAACAGTGTGGTCTCAGATCTACAACAGCAGAACAATAGGTAAAGCTTGAAATCCCTAAAGAGTTAATCTCTCTTTGGAGGGAGCACAATCATACACATTTTCATGTTGGAGCTATACGACTTGTTCTCACACTTCATGGAAGAAAAGGATTACCTACTACAACTAGAATATCTCTTTTAGACACTACCTATACACACATACCAGAATGCTTTGATTGGTATCTTATTGACAACACTCAATAATGGAAGTGTCATTCTGACCATAGCACCTGATTTCAATATCAGATTGAATGATCTCATATTGTTTGAATATTTATAAGTTTAGATCCAAATCACTGTAGTAGATCAAGATCCTATGCCATTATGACTACTTTACATCACTAGATGATTTATCGTCTACAAAATCATGTTTTGGATCTCAACTTTCCCAATTCAACTTCGGATGCCCTTTACATGGTTGCTGATCGTTTCAATGATCAGACTACTATCATCCAAATCCCGAAGCAACTACTGGCATCAGAGCTTGAAAAGTTGATACCTATCAAATGGATCACCAATTACCAAAAAGTGTTCCACGCGTCTCATCGACACTCTTTTCATACCACAACTCCTTTGATTATGAGGACATTAAACAATGGAACGGTGAAGTCCATCTATGCAAAGCCCAATGAAGATCTATTCGGACCTTCTACCTCTAAGCCAATATTTCTGATCCAACCTGTATTTTAACATACGGAAGGTAAATCTAATCTTCCTATCCGTTATTTCAAATCTAATGAAGAACCAGATTACATCAATTATCATTGTGAACATTTTGAATGAGATGTCGACTCATTTATATGTAAACTCGATTGTAAAATCTGTCTCAATCCCGAGTTAGATAAAAATGATGATGATGATAGACATGCCAGAAAGTATTGCATGAAAGTTACTAAAATTTGACCATTCTGGATGAATTCATTTGTGCTTGTTCTTTCCCCTGCTTTTTTATTCGCGATAAAAGAAGGAAGGTAATTTCTCTTGATAAGGCATCAGAGTAACGCGTGTTCCTGTACCACCTTGCACCGTTGGTCGTCCAACAGAATTTTGTAGTAAAAGACGGGCTTGGGCCATTTGTTTTATCTTCCCTTACTTAGGCCCAAGAAAAACATGAAATCTTCTGACACGCGATAGTTATTGTTCAGACTTCAGACAAAATCCCAATAGCCACCCAGCCATCTGACGGTTCTATGAGAAATATAGAAATGACAGGTATAGATTGCAAAAAAGAAAATTTCGCGGGGGCATGTGTACATTCTTAAAAGAGTTATAAGAAAGAAGGAGGGGAAAGAGCAAAATTAGAGAAGTTGGTGGGGCATGTGGTTTTATTTACAGTTATTGGACTGACCTCTTAGGGTTTTAAGGGTTTCTCTGTCTTTCTCTGTTCTGTTCTTTGTGTTGTGTGTGTTAATATTTTGGTGTTTGTAGAAAATCCATTTCCCATAGCCATGGATAGGTATACCAGAGTGGAAAAACCCAAGCCAGAATCGCCGATAAACGAGAACGAGATCCGAATCACCTCTGCTGGCCCTATTAGAAATTACATCAGCTACGCTACCTCTCTTCTTCAGGTACTCCACATTTGTATTTCTCCCTCTGCAGATGCGCAGATGCCACTCATATTTGACATTTTGCACGTTTGAGGTTTCACTTCTTATAATTGTTTTTGCAAAAAAAAAGAAAAAAAAGGAATAGAGTTAAATTGTTGTCTGCTTGATTTGAAAAGGCTGGGTTTGCCTTTTTCTCTTTTTTTTTTTTGTTTTTGTTTTAGGTGTTTGCTGTTTCACTAATGTGGTTGTGTGTGCTTTTTGATTTTTGGGATTTAGTTTCTGCAATTTTCTTTTAAGGACTAATTAGTTGCGTTTTTCGTTCAGTTGTGAGATATGTCCACCTTTTCTGTTGTGAGTTAACTGTTAGACTAACTTTTCTGTTAGATTATTGGGGTACTTACGATGGAATGATTAAGTAATTAATAATGAACTTGGTTGTCTGCTGATTCAATGTGGAAGATGTGAAATCTGTATGATTTTGAATTCTATAGTTTGTGAAGTATTCTAGAAGCATTAATGGTGAGTGGCAGAACTCTGCTTTGCAATTTGGATATTTTATAGATGATGGTCCTTCAAAATGTTTCAAACTTTTATAAGGGTCGACTAACATATATAGTAGTAAGCTTGTTAATGCAACTATTGTTTTCATATTTCCAATATGTGCTTAATGGATTGATAGTGATGATGGTATTCTGCTGCCCTTTTTATTGAAGATTGATGCTTTGAGTGCAAATAACAAACTTTTATGTTGCATTCTAAATTTCAGGTCTTACATGATGTTAAATGTTATTACTTGTGTATTTCATATTATTGATGTAAGAACTTCTCATCTTTGTACGACAATGTTTTTGTGTAATGTTCTGCAGGAGAAACATGTGAAAGAGATAGTCTTGAAAGCAATGGGACAAGCCATCAGCAAAACAGTTTCCATTGCAGAGAGTATAAAGGTCAATATGGATTTCAAGCCGATTTCTTTTGATAGTACTTGTTCTCTCTTACATGCATACCTACACAGTGATATATAGAGCAAAACCTGTTCTCTCAATTTTGTCTCTCTTAAGATTGCGATCTTATGATCACTTTATGTGTCCTGTACAGAGGAGAAATCCCCAATTGCATCAAGACACTGCAACCAGTTCAGTAAGCATAACTGATGTTTGGGAACCCATTGAAGAGGGGCTTGTACCGTAAGTTCAGAACATTTTTTGTATAGACTCGTTAGCTTCCTATATGCGGCTATAATCTTGGTGGCTCGGTGTTGTTTACTGATTCAGTGTGGAGCAGACGCGCCAGGTCTCCATGATTTCGATTACTCTGTCTTTTAGAGAGTTAAACAAAAACTCTCCAGGGTAAGTTAATTAATAAATGTTGTTTGCCAAATTGAACAGTTGGAGGCTAATAGATAATAACTTGCTGATTATTTCTTTTTGCTGAATTGCTATTGTCTTGGAAATGTTGATCAAGAATATTTTTTAAAGCATTAGCTACCATCTAGTTAGATGTTTCATCTGCAGTTAATTTCTATCAATTTAGTTAATCTTATTCATAAATTTTGAGGTCATTCTGCTTTGACAACTACAATGCTAATATGGTTTCTGAATAACTGTTTCACAGTTATCAAGCTCCATCTTCTGTGGAACAACCAAAGGCACAATATCAGCAGTATCAGCAGCAGCAACAACCAAGACAAGCACGCATCCCTTACGATGCTGTTTATGAAGGTGCTAGGAAAATGAGTTGGTAATTTAGTTTAGTATACATTTGTTTTGACACTGATTTTTTCCTTCCATTGTTAGATTCATATGGCCGAGGACGTGGCCGTGGAAGAGGGAGAGGTAGAAGTTGGGGTGGTAGGGGTGGATATGGCTATGGGAATTATCAGGGTAATTATCAAGGTATAAGTTATAGATGTTTTGAGTCGTGAAACGTTGTGAACTCCATCTTCTATTCCCTCAGGCCACTTAGCCCATCTCCTTTCTGTGCATTAAGTTTTAATCATTTTATCCAAGACAGTTAACCTTCTAGTTACTTGTTACTCCTCACTTTTTCTGATAGATAACGGAGGGTATTCAAACTGGGGCCGTGGTGGTGGGCGAGGCAGAAGTTGGGGTTACCGTGGTAAGCTTGCCTGATGTCAAATTTTACTGCGACTCATATATGCTATTTCTTTTTGCAGATGCTTGTCCATTGATTACTACACTAATTTTGTTATTATGCTACTATTTTTCAGGTACTGGATATGAAAGGGGAAGAGGTGGAGGTGGAGGTGGAGGTGGAGGCAGAGGGTATGGCCGTGGCCGTGGAAGAATGGGAGGTCGGTCAAGGGGTGGTGGCAGGCAATCTTGAGGGATAAGTTCTCTTTTTGCTTTAGCTAAATGCTTGCCTTGGCCAGTTGGCTGAATTTTATCCCAATACTGTTATGAACGTCGTGAAATGTGGCTTATGATTTTGGCAGTTGGTTGTGTTTAATTTTCTTGTCGTGCGGATGTGGGCAAGGTTGTTCTTTTGGTTTTTTGCATTTAGCCAAATAGCAAGGAGAGGTTTATGATTACTGTAATTTCACCCTCTGAGTTTTGATTATCATGTCCATATTTAGTTGATTATTTTATTATTATATAGCTGTATTTGATTAAATCAGACCCTTTTTTATTTTCATTTAACAATTATTTTTTGAACTTTGTTCTTTACCATTTAGGTATTAGGTTATGTACTATTAGACTTTCTTAGATTCTGTGTTGTTAAATTATTGTTTAATTCCGTGTTATTGTTAAATTATGCTTAAAACTTTGTTATACGGTGCCCATTGTGCAGAGCCATGCAGCTACTAGTTTTCCTTTAAACAAAATATTGCAGTTGTTTCGTTTGGATTGTGCAATAAAATCTGCAATCCCTGCCATTTCAACTACATAGCATTAAGTAGGATATGCGAATTCTTTTCGAACGAATTCCTATAATGATAACCACAGTAAGGTTTTAGTGAATGAACTAATAATAGAGATCCTAGGTGTCTAATCTAAGATCATTGCAATAGATGTCTAGACATGTAGGACCTAAAATTTTTGCAAGTTTAGGATACAGGTGAATTTGAATTTACATGTTTAGGAGGAGGTTCTTGGTTCTAGCTGGGATATTGATTATCCTTTTTGGTAGAAGAATATTTGGTCATACTTATAGAAATGTACCTAATAATTCTGTTATCCTTTAATGTTTGGAAAATAGTTACTTCATCTATTCGTTTAATTTTACATTTTTATCTTTTTGCATTACAAGTTTAGTTTCTATATTAAACTTGCGCTTCTTGAATTCTCAAGGCTACTTACTATTGTTGAATGACATATTTCACTAAGCCCTTCTCATGTCTTCTGTATACATATATACAAGAGTGTATTAGTAGTAGAATATATATACACACTTACTTTTTGTGTATATATCTATGTGCACTAATTTTCAATCTTTCTTTTCCTTCCCCGCCCCCGACCCCCCTAAGAAGAAAGAGGATTTATAAACATGCTCAGAAAGAGTCACAAATAGAAAAGAAAAGCGAGGACCCCGTAAAAAATGGAGACTTGAGAAAACGGGAAGAAGATAAAGATAAACCTTAAAAGCAATAGCTTTTTAATAAAAAAAAATAACTTTTGGGGAATCTTGACAATTATTTTAAATTTAAACAATTAGAAAATTAACTTCTTAGTAGATTATCTTCTGTGGCAACGGAAAAGCCCTTAAAACTAATTTCAACCAGAACCTCTGGAGCACTTGTCACCCTTTTTCTGTACTGATTATGAGCAGTGGACGATGGAAATGAATTAAAACAATTAAAGTGACAAGAGTCGTTCGTATATTTATGCCGTGATAAGGGACAATTTAAATGCAAGTTTTGACGCAGTCATAGACTATGAAACGTTAACTGGAAAAGTACATCTGGTCTTGTTCCAAGAAGCTGTCCAGGTTCGTTTGTGCGTGTTTACCTATAACCTTGGGAATTTGACCATGCAAAATTCCTTGGATTATATCTAAAACGAAGGCACTCGGCTAGTGGCAGTGCACGGGCCACGCCACACGTTCTTCATCAAGAAAAAATCTTAAACATCCAAAAGTGCCCTCCTTTCCTTATTCACATCATTTTGTATAAAATAAGCTTCGTAAGAAATCATATTGCAAAAATACAGTAACAGAAATTGATGTATGATTAGCAACTATAAATAACTTACCTAAGATTCAATTAGAGCAGCAAGGAACTTACTCTTATTGTACCGATACCGAGCGTATCGCAATTTACATTAGTCAACATGTTGTGTTTATTGCCTGAAAATTTGTTATTCTAATTAATAAGATTAACCAAAAGGTTGGTATTTGAACCCGGACTGTCCTGATGTCCAGGTTCATTATGGCAGTCTCCTTGTTATCCACCACCAGTTTTGTCGTCACTTTTCCCACATTTCTGTCATTATGACATAACAATGATCGTTTTTTTTATTTATAAAAAAAAAACAAAACAATGAATCGTTTTTTTTTTTTTTATTCTGGGCAGGTGAATTTACTAAATACTATTTTACCATTAAAATTTTAAATATACATTTGCTTTTATTCTATTCATTAATAAGTATGCTATAATGTATGTATTCTTTATTTCCATAAATTATTCAACTCCTAATTATCCAAGTTAATGACAAATTAAGGCTGCGTGAGGCAACACGAAGGCCAAACCCAAACCAAAAACTGAACGAAACGTGTGCCATTCATAATGCGACAGACCGACGTGGATGTTGAATCTTGAAGCTCTAGCAAGGATCCGAGCTTAACACTTAACAGAGACGCAAACCCGTCCAAGTTCACGTCTCTACACCTCAAAGAGAAATAGATGTATGTATAAATATGTATATATCTAGCGTATTTATCTCAATTGCACCTTGGTCCCACGTTTTCCTGTCCCTATTCTCCTTCCTTCCAAAGAAGTTGTGTCAGGACTCGAAGAGTAGGATAATTTGGTAGTTGGATAGAGAGAACAAGAAAGAAAGAGGGAGTGGAAGTGTATGAATGGAAGGAATAATTAGCCCAATGAAGAGCGCAAGCAAGAAAGAGAAAGATCTTTTCCATGTTATACACAAGGTTCCTTCTGGCGATGGTCCTTATGTTAAAGCCAAACATGCACAGGTAGTTTAATTTCTTTTCGTAATTACATTCTTTGCTTTGTATTTTGATCCACTTCTTATTCAGTTTGACTAACTAATAACATATACTTGGTAGCTTCTTCTTCTTACTGTCTTCTCCATCTTAATTTGTTCTTTCTTTCTCTTGAGTACTGTAAGCTCAAACAATTAAACAAAGATCGATGTTTCTAACTTAGTTAAAGGCGTAATATACATATAATTAAACTTAAGTGAAGCGGGAAAGTAGGAGACATCATCATGCATGTGTATGTACTTAGCTTCTTTATTGATCCTTAATGTTCGACATACTGTACAGATATTAGCTGATCACCAATCTCATTCTATCCTTACGCATATATATATTAATATAAGGTTCTCCTATTCTGATCAAGTTAAGAGAGAGTTACTAATTATGTTAAATCTGTTTAAACTTCCTTATTTGTATACCCTAGCTTTAGTTATACTATTAAACTTCCTCAATATTATGGTTTCAACAAGAAGTACACGGTTAATTTATTAGTCAGATGTTTTGATATTCATGTATTGATCTTGACGCAATTTATCCACTAATTCTTACAAAAAGTTCTTTGGATCTTGGTAAAGAAAGGTTCTTGTAATTTGCATAGTATGGTACTTCATTGAATGTTTCAGCTAGTGGAAAAGGACCCCGAAGCAGCGATAGTGTGGTTTTGGAAGGCAATAAACGCTGGAGATAAAGTTGACAGCGCTCTTAAAGACATGGCCGGCGTGATGAAACAAATGGACAGAACTGAAGAAGCTATTGAAGCCATCAAATCTTTTAGAGGTCGTTGCTCTAAAAATGCTCAGGGGTCGCTCGATAATGTCCTCATCGACTTGTACAAGGTATCAATTAAGAATATTTTCATCAGTTCCAATTATTTTAAGAAAAAGAAGGAAATTTTAATTTTCTTCAAAATTAATTCAGATAATTCATATTTTGACGGGTTTGTAGAAATGCGGAAGGGTAGAAGAACAGATTGATTTACTGAAGCGGAAGCTAAGATTGATATACCTGGGAGAGGCCTTCAATGGTAAATCTACCAAAACCGCTCGCTCTCACGGCAAGAAATTTCAGGTTACTATTCAGCAAGAGACTTCCAGGTTATTGGTATGATCATTTCTCCTTATATGTCCATATATTTATCAATAATTCATTAAGTGCATGCCTCATTTTGCACTTTCTTTGGCATGGCTTCCCGGTTCTAGCTAGTTAGTAATAACCCCAACTTGCTCAATTCGTCCTATAGCTCGTACTGCTTTGGTATGAATGATTCAGCTACTAGCTAATAACTATTAACGGCTGCCAGTTAATTGTTGGATTCCACAAAATCGTGTAAAAGAAAATCACAAGCTGATGGGCTTCTTATAATATGTGAATTGACCTTATATTGCACGTTTGTGTTTCAGGGAAACTTGGCATGGGCCTATATGCAGAAATCTAACTACATGGCGGCGGAGGTGGTGTATAGAAAGGCTCAGATGATAGATGCCGACTCCAACAAGGCCTGTAACTTAGCACTATGTCTGATCAAGCAAGCGCGGTACGAAGAGGCCCGTTCAGTTATCGAACATATACTCCGAGGTCAGTTTCCAGGTTCTAAAGACACCAAGGCCATGAAAAGAGCACAAGAACTTCTTATGGAAGTTGAATCAAGAGAGCCCCCTAAGGAACTAACCAATCTGTTGGCACTAAGTCTCGAAGACATCGATCTCGTCAAAGGGCTTGAGCAAGCAATCAATGATTGGGCTCCTTCTAGGTCCAAGAGACTACCTATTTTTGAAGAAATTTCTTCCTTCATTGACCAATTAGCTTGTTAATGTCAGGCTCAGGCGCTTTGTAACCTACAAAGTGCGGTGAGGTTGGTTGTATTGGGAGTGAGGCACAGCAATCCAATTGTTTAGGGGTTGTTGCTGTAGAAATAAAGATATGATTAGTCTTTGTATATATTTTTGACACAAAATAGTAAAAATTGTTACATTTTGTCATATCCCTTGGACATCCCTTGGCATTTGAACGTATTTTGGTGGAAAATGGCAATGTCCAAGAGTGGGAATTTGTTTCTTTTACGTATAAGGGCTAGCTGTAGCCCTCTCATGTTGGAGATATTCCCGCAGCGAAGGGATTAGTCACTGATTTCGTCGGTGCCAAAAAAATAAGAAGGAATCATGATGCACCCACAAAAATTCAAGAAATAACATTAGGCCAAATCTTTGTAAAATTTGAAAAGAAGAAAGCAAAGCAAATCAAATGAAGTATAAGGGTGAAAGCAATATATCTAGATAATAGCGTGAAGAATCTAGATTAAAAAAAATAGGAGCAATGAATCAAAAAATGCCAAACATTTTATTGATTAGCTTTTTTAAAAATTGAATTTAGTGATTGACCTTTTAAAACTTGTACAACTCAAGTAACATATTAAATTTGTTAATTTTTGGTTGACGTTGTTAACAAAACACACTTTTTACATAACAATTGAATATTCATATGACACTTTATGAACAAGTAGATACCTATATGGATTGGACCTAACATTATCCATAAATTATAATCCATTTGACTAAAATAACCCATTTACTCAAATAATCTGTCTACCCAAATTCTCAAGTCTAAATTTTCTATGCTTCCCTCAGTTTCTCTATAATTCCCAACTTCTTTTGATTTCCCTAATCCTTTCTCAGTAGTCTTTGTTGTAACTAGCAATACTAATTTATTTTTTAAAATTCTATATTTTTTCCCATTTCAAAACTCTTATTTGCTTGATTTGGTTTTCTCTTAGATTCATATTTGAAGGGTAAAACTCTTATTTGCTTGATTTGGTTTTCTCTCAGATTCATATTTGAAGGGTAAGGGAAGTCCACAATTGCCTTTCTTCATAGAGCAGTGATTTATTATCAAATTAGGGTTTTTCTAAAGGGTAAAGGAAGTTTGTAAAGGTTGCTAACAAATCTTTTTTATTGATTGAACCTCTCATATATCAATAAGGATGAGAATTTAGCATACCTATAACAATGATGCAATTATATTACTTATCCTTTCCAACTATTTGAACCCATGCAAATTATCACTAGTTATAAGGCTAACGTTGACAATCAACTTAGTTCAAAAATATTTTTGAAGAATATTTGAATTGTGGTTGGTAAGCTAAAGTTAAGATGGTTCTTAACCTTTTACTTAACCCTATTCTTACTTTAACTTAAAGCATAACTTTGTTTTCTGTTTACTAAGTTTTAATCTTATAAAACCCTCAATATTCTGTAAGCGCACGAGTCGTAGCGTAGTATATGAGGTGTCGATGCCACGAGGAATTAGTGAACTAATCGATTCCTAACTTTGTATAAGGTTGTAAAAACATGACTTAAATGAAAATAAAGATAACCAGAAAATTAAACAATTAAGGGTTGAATGAAAATAAAATCCCCAAATCAACACAAGTAAATTAAAATGGAACACAACAATTTAACAATTGAGATATCGCAATAAGACAAGATCAAAGAATTATGAGAATATGGGATTTATCTATCGTCATTTTGCTACCCTAATCACTTTTAATGTAATTTCTATCAGTCCTAGAATTTCAAAGGGTTGATTACTCTCTCTCAAGATCTAATCAATTAAACCTAATTAATAATCCCTAATTGATTATGAAAATTTGATTTTGCAATCTCTGGATTAACAAAAACAACCCATGTTTAAATCAGTTCTTAAGTAATCTAATGGACAATTGGGTCCTCACATAAGATCTCTCTTCGTATGATTATCGATTTGATAATTGCGTGACTTATTAAGATGTTAACTATCATTATGCAACCTAATCGGTTACTATCAACTTACTCTCTCGATTGATTGTCGATGTATATGCAAACACAAATATCATAATACCTAAACAATTTTGTTCACATCAAAAGCAAATATGTCACCAAAAGATTCAAGTTTGAATCCCAAAATGAAATTAGAACATCATTAAAAACATGTTCAAGATCCTCAAACCCAAGTCATACATTAAGATGAAGTAAATAAAGAAGAGAAAGTAGACAAGAACTTGAAATGGTTGGGTTGGACTGGTTGGATAGCAATTGCAGATGCTCCTCTTCCCTTCTCTCCTTCTTCTCTCTTCCTTGTGTTCTTTCCCAAGGTGGAAAATGATGGCTCCCCTATTTAGGTCATTTATCTTATCTTATATAGTCCTTTACTAATTGGGGTAAAAACTAGGTTTTACCTGAGCCCAAAAGTTTGAAATAACTTGCAAAAAAATAAGTTTGGGAGGTCGGTCTGCGTCTGTCATGCTAAATTCAACTTTTGTCATGATTATGGTCCTAGGTGCTCTGTCGGGCTTTCTCTAATTCTTCTTCGTTCTTCAATATCTGATCTTAAACACTAACAAACACATCAAAGCAACTCAAACACACAAAATTAAATCTTAATAGCATGCTCTAATCCACATAAGACTTAAAACACAAATATCTAACCAACTAACACAATTCTAAACCTAAACATGCATGATACAATTAATTAACATCTAAAAAAACTAAAATGCCTAATAAAAAATCATGCAACCTACAATTATCAACATCCCCACACTTCAACTTTTTCTTGTCCTCAACCAAAAACAAAACAAACAAAACACAAACACATCAAACAAAAACTCACAGATATGTAATAATGGTACAATGGCATTGAACTTCAGGAAACAAATTTATCTATAAATACAATCCTTTAAGTTGTTCTAACTTATTAACTTATGAAATCTATGTCTAAGTACTTTGGACTAAATATACATACTAATCAAAACTTAATGTTAAATTCATTTACCCCCGTCACTTACACACACACATTGATAATTATTTAGTCAATCAATATTTTAAATATCTCTAAGTGGCTTTTCATGAAAATTCAAGCTATTCACAAAGATCGGTAGGTCTTATTTATAAAAACACTATTTTTGTTAATTTTCATTGACATTGACCTAGGCTTTTGGCACGAAGGAAAACATTTATGATGAATGTCTCCCGGCTACTCAACTAGGTCATGCTTTTTATTTATAGGCTTGGTTGGAACATCATTTTAGCCTTTTGACGCGAAGGCAAATATTTGTGATGAATGTTCTCGGCTTACTCAGCTAGCTCTATTCATGACCCAAAGGGTAGCGGAATAGTTATTTATTTAAGAATTCCACAAAAAATTTAACCTCTTTTCTATGGCTAATCATTCTCACGAAAGGATACTAACAATGCTACTTATTAAATTAAATTAAAATTATAAATGTATGTGGTGAATTCCTAAGGTGAATGAGTTAACTTCATATCCTAATTAGCATGCATATTAATCAAACTGACCTAGGCTACCAATTTCACAAGATAATATATCTTAAAAATCTAGAGGACAATGTTCAAAGCTAAACTAATTCCGTTAAGTCCTAGCCATTGACACATTCACACAAATCACTTCATGAAAACCTAAACGAGACTTAATATATATAGCATGCAAAATTCACACTCAAAATAAAAACATATAATGCATACAACTCTCCTTAACCTTGGACAACATATTTTCCTCAATGTGAGGAAAACAAACAACATGTAAAACTGGGGAAGTAAGATACAATAACAATAAAAAAAATTAATAACATAGCACCCCACTCATATAAGACACGTACCCGACATCATCAGTGATGTCCAAGTCCAAGCCCCTCGAGGGTGGCATGCTAGAGCATTCAAAAGTCAACAATCGGTTTAATTTTTTTTGGATAACAAACATACACACCTTTTACGGAAATCAACATTTCAAATCAGGCCCACTTTATTTGTAAACTTTTTTAATCACAACAATACAATCAATAGAACTTTCAATAGCTAACTGGGCCCTTTCACAAATACATAACACTTTAGTCATAATGTCTTTACATTACAACACAAATCATATACACATTTTACAAAACTTTCGGAAGACATATTGTATAGAAATCAAAGAACATACAAATTTATACAAAATAGGAAATTATAAATGTAGACGCGAACTGATCCCAGCCTCACTTGCATGTAGATATACTCTCGTTGCCTAACGGGGTATTCTTCTGATCCTGATAAATATTTGCAAATTTTGGGTGAGTTTTGTGAACTCAGTGATGGTTCACTCAATTCATGCGACACAACAATTCACATAACATATATTTCACTTCTTTGCACTTTTTCATAGGTATCACTTATCACATTTACGTTTAAGAGCAATCAATTCGGCTTTTCAAACAATCAACATACTTGTTAAAAATGCATACGAAATGCTTATGAGACCCCTTTCCAATTGTTACGTTGTTGCGACCGAGTACTTAAACTGTCCTGTATCTATTTTGGATGCCGGGCTCATTGCTAACTGTCCTTTATCCGATGTGGATACATGGCTCAATTTACATAGTGAGCCTTAGGCTCTTAATCACTTTCTAAGCTCGAGGCTCTTTTCACACATTAAGCTTTAAGCTCTGATCGGTGGACACTCTGATCACAACTGCCATTATCTGATTATGCATTCATGTATAGAAATGCATCTATCAAAATCAATCATATTATAAAGCACATAGTTCATCCCATTTACATTCAAGCAGCACTTCAATATCACATCACAATTCACAATCATCGGACCTTCTATTTGGAAATTAACACAATTCAATTCACATTCATTAAGCAATTCAAACATAACCTAACATAACAAATAATTGAGTAGAACAGTCTAGGTTACTTATAAGTTGCTCCCGGAGCTGAAGCCTGAAAGTGTTGTCAACGTCTGGAGGTTGATATTCCAATTGATCCTCTAAATCAAATAACATACACATATATCATAGTTTGCACAATTCTAAGTGTTCGAAAACGCACATGTATGAAATGAAATATGTACATTGCATGTTCATGACATTCTCGAGTATTTTCCCATCAATTT
>JANKYE010000013.1:11897191-11909101 GCA_032467995.1 Erythroxylum dillonii
TGATTAAATTTACTAATGACCTATGAGTATTAACAAGTTATTTGATATCGGTGATCAAGGCTAAGAGGTTGATTCATCAGAGATGCCAAGGGTTGAACTGGGTGATGTCCCTATTGTGCACGAGTTCCCTGATGTTTTTTGAAGGAGTGACCTAGATCGCTACTTAATCGAGAATTTAATTTCACTATTGATTTGGTCCTAGAGACGACACCAATATCTATACCACTGTATCAGACGACATCAATAGAATTGGAATAGTTGAAGATTCAATTACAAGAGTCGTTGGATAAGGGCTTCATTAGACCAAGTCATTCACCATAGGAAGCACCAATATTGTTTGTCAAAAAAAAGAATAAGATAGGACCCTCCGCTTATGTGTTGATTATTGGCAGCTAAATAGGGTTACCATCAAGAATAAATATCCACTTCCTAGGCTCGATGATTTGTTCGCTCAGTTAAGAGGAGCTACATTATTCTTAAAGATAGATCTGAGGTCGGGGTATCATCAGTTAAAGAGTGATGAGAATGATGTGCACAAGACTGCTTTCTAGACGAGATATGGACACTATGAGTTTTTGGTTATGCCACTCGGATTGATAAATGCACCTGCAGTATTTATGGATTTCATGAACAGGGTGTCCCCTCCTTATTTAGATCAGTTTATCATATACTTCATGATCTTTTGATTTACTCTAAGAATGAAAAGGAGCATGCTAGACATCTCCGGATTGTGCTACAAATAATTCATGAAAGACAGCTATATGCAAAGTTTTCAAAATGTGAATTTTGGCTGAGGGAGATTGGATTCTTTAGGCATGTGGTATTAGGGGAAGGTATTTTTGTAAGCTTGAAGAAAGTGGAAGCTATACTTGAATAGGAACAACCTAAGAATGTGACAGAAGTCTGCAGCTTTCTAGGGTTGGCCAGTTATTATCGGAGAATTGTTAAAGGTTTCCCAGTACTTGCAGCTCCTTTCTCTAGCCTTACCCAGAAGGGTATAAAATTTCAGTGGGATGACAAATGTAAGGTGAGTTTCTAGGAGATGAAGAAGCGATTGACTTCAGCACCAGTGCTTGCCCTACCTACCTATGGAGTAAGGTATGAGGTATACAGTGAAGCCAGTCACTAGAGACTTGGCTGTGTACTTATCTAGGTCGGACGAGTAATCTCATATACTTATAGATAGCTGAAGAAGCATGAGCTAAATTTTCCTATACATGATTTGGAGCTTGCAGCGGTAGTATTTGCACTCAAGATTTAGGGACACTATTGTTATGGGGATATTTGTCATATATAAACCGACCACAAGAATTATGACTATCATTTAGGAAAAGCCAATGTAGTAGTCGATGCATTGAGTCATGAGTCCTAGTCGGTAGTAACTGATAAGCAAGATCCTTACATAACACTTTTGATGAGTGTGCGAAACCTTGGAGTTAGACTCTCAATTTCAGAAAATGATGGAACATTGCTAGCATGGTTGGAGTTTAGCTGACATTATTTGATGAGATAAGGAGATCGCAGGTTCACAATCCCAAGTTCAGAGTTATTCAAGAGAAACTATCATCCAAAGAGAGTGAGGGGTTTATATTGAGAGAAAACAGGTTGTTAACTTTTAGAGGCAGAGTCTGTGTGTCGAATGACCAGGGTCTCAGGCGAGCTATTTTAGAGGAAGCTCACAATTTGGCTTATGCTATGCATCTTGGTAGTACCAAGATGTATTGAACTCTTAAAGAGAGTTATTGGCAGTCAAGGATGAAGAGAGAGATAGTGGAGCTTATGGCCAGCTGACTTCCTTGTTAATAGATTAAGCCAAAGTTTTGGGCCTCGTTTCAAAGCCCAACCATCGCTCCGAATATCATAAACATAAGACGTGAGCATATTTCTTATAGGGTTATTTCAATGGAAGCTCTTTAGCCCTCAATGTTTCATCCTCATTCTCATAACATCCCACACCACAAGGAGCGAGCCCACACTAGTCAAACACCCAAATCACCACTTAAATTTTCAGAAAAATTGTAGCTCCATGTATCTAGTTTATTTTGAAGCAAGAATCACCTCATTTGGAGCTCTATAGCTCAAGATATGCTTCAAAATCCAAAGTATATTCATAACCTAGTTATGCTCTTCCAACCGATCCGTCATTTTCTTTCCATTAATATTAACTCAACACCAAAGGCTATAAATTTTTTTGGAAAGGTAGAAAAACGTGTTAGGAATCTATCGCCTTAAAAATCACCTCAATCGGAGATCGGATGAAGAAGTTATGGCCAAAAGAATCTAACATGTTCATATCCTTTCTCATAATGTACATACCTTGGTGCAATTGCCATAACTTTCACTATAGATGTCGGATTGACTTCGTTTTTGGACGGTTGGAAAGAAGACTTCTAGATCTATAACTTTTGTGAAGACACCAAATGGAATTCTATCGTTTGGAGGGTCAAAACATAAGGGCCGTATAACCTAACACGGGCAGGCCGTGTAACATTTAGGTGTAATAGTGCTCCTGCGCTAGAAACACACGACCTGTGTGATTTTACACGGGTAGGACATGTAACCTTAAGGTGAAATGAATTTTTCACCCTCCAAAACCCCTCCAAAGGATCCTAAACCCATCTTAACATCCCTTTTCCTTATAGTCTTCTCCAATACCACCTTTCTAGTGCCAAAAACCACTTCCTATCCATTTAACTACTAAAAACATCTCATTAATTCTTGGATCTCAACTTCAATGATTCATCACACACAATCTTTCCAAATTCACTTCTTCTAATGTAATATAACTCCTTAAACATTCAATTACCAATTTGAGTGCATTAATCTCCCAAGTAACTTCAACTCAAATGACTCATAACATACACAAACTCTCATCATTCTCCATAGCTGTCATGTTCATACTTCTTACGCAGCGTCATCACTTATAATGCTCCTATCTCTCAACTCCAATACCCAAAATTTACATACTTTATAGTGTTGAAAAGATAAGAGGACAAACTACAACTTTCAAGAAGACTACTTTGTCTAATACGACCTAGATTGATATAGTTTTTCCCTTGATTTCGGAACACAATTTCCACACCTATGAACTTGCAAAATGCAATATTTATTCATATCAATTCAACTACTAAATACCTTTCGTTAAACTCTTGAATCCCACCTCAAGTGATTCATCCCATAGAACCTTTCCAATCCCGAGCATCCTATTCTAAAACAAACAACAATTCGCAATCTCAACGAAGAAGCATATGCATGCACAAAATCCACTTCCACAATCATTATACTCCACCTTTAAAAAGACATATTCACATAGAAAAGGAAATCTTCAATTTCACATTCTCATTACTAAGCAAAGTAAATATTTGAGCAAACTTTACTTACATAACAATATAAACATCAAAAACTTAAAAAATACAAATGGATGCTCAATGTTTGACATGCTTAACAAGCTATACAAAAGTGTTCAAACTAGCTGAGTTCAAAAGCTAACTATCTTGGAGTTGTCCAATTGCCTTGCAAGGATCGGTAATCTTCTCGTTCTGCACCTGAGGAGGGAAAAGGATGGGTTAAGCTACACAGCTCAGTGGATAATATATTTATAGCCATTGGCGATGAGCCACACAATCATACATATATGCATTTATCCATCTAAAAACATTCATTTGATCCAACGATGTAAGTTCAACATTCACAACTCATAATTCAATACGTCATCACATTAAACATAGTGGATGTCATTTAGCATCAAAGCATAATACTTAGCTTTATCATATCTTAACACATCAAAATGCAAATGCACACACAATTTGGCTCGAGGGTTTAGTGAACAAAACATAGAAACCGAACTTTATTTCGTGAATGAAACAAGTCCACTTTTCGAATCTCGTGGGCCACAAGCGGGCAGCCGAGAGAAAGCTTAATGTCAACGTGCATGTGACTACGAAATAGTTCCTCTCTCTCCCAAACACAAACAAATCGCATGCTTAATTCAATCATTCACAATCTCACATTCTCATGCTTAATTCAATCATTTACAATCTCATATTCTCATGCTTTTTCTTCTTTCCATTCAATCAAAATACCATAATAAAAGGCATAGCATAATTATGCTCATAATTCAATCTTTATCACAATGTCATACATCTTTCAATGCATAACATAACATAAAACACGTCATAGCAATTCACAATTTATCAATTCAAGCATATACATACACATATATGCACACACAATGCATTTTGCCCATTACACAATAACTATAAATAAATTACCCACCTTATAAGTCTTGAAAATCTATACTCAATTGATGCCCTTCCTCTTGCTCTTGGGTAGGTTATTCTTGATTTCCTAAAACAACCCAATTTTCCATTCAATTTCAATTCCATAAAAAAAATCTCTAAAACTTGAAAATCACAACAAATGAAATCAACATAAATCAAGCTCAAACCTAACCTATCCATAGTCCATCTAGGTTAGAAAACTCAAAACCTAGCTTAGAAGCCCTAAAATCAAATGGGTTTCCTTAAACCATCTTCTTTCTCCATACATTCCTAACACAAAACCCTTTTTTTTCTCTTTCTAACTCCTTCTCTAGCAAAGCAAGAAGAAAATGAAGCTTACCTCGGACAAATCTTCTTCTTCCTTCTTCTTCTTCTTTCCTTCTTCCTTTGCACTCTCTTATGAACTCCCTCTCTTTTCCTCTTCTTTCACATTTTCTCCTTCTTTTCTCTATTTCACATTGCTTTCTTCTTTTTTCTTATTCTCACGAATCCCTCTCTTCTTCTTCTATTTTTAAGACAACATTTTAGTTTTCTTTCCCATTTTGCCCCTCATTTAAGTAGTCTTTCCATATTTACCCTCCTTTGGTCTTAAAACTAACATCTTATACTTCTAACTTCTTAACTAATGATCATAGCAAAATTGAAGGAATTTGATAACACTTCCTTATAGAAAAATGCTCCTCATTGTCTTAATTTTCTAATGAAACCAAAATCATTCAATTTGGTTCAAAAATCTGAAAGTTATATCCCAAACATTTCCGAACTATTCTTATACTTAAACAATATTTTGTGCTCAACTTCTATCCAAAAATTGAAATTCTTAGAGATCCAATTAGAACTTGATTTCATCAGATAATTTGTAGCCCTATTTCTCTAGTTTAATCCAAATCAAGAATCGTCTCATCTGGATAACTAGAGAAAAAAGTTATGACTAAAACACTGAAGCATGCTCAATAAACATGTTCCAACTACATTTTCCAACTTTTAACTTCCATCATTTCACATATCATAGTTATAACTTCCAAGAAAAATTTAGGGTCTAACAATTCCCCCCCCCCCCTTCAAAGAATTTCTTCCTCGAAATTCTTACCTGAGTTATCAAACAAATGGAGGTAATGTTGTCTTATGTTTTCCATAGTCTCCTATGTAACTTATTCACTCGAATAATTTCTTTCAAATGATCGTAGTCAATCGACTCACATCTCCATAGTGTCAGCACACTTAACTCTTATATCTATTTTTCTATATTCCATACCTTTGGTGTTAACCCACCTAATTCATTCATTTTTCTTGAGTCACTTAATTCCCAATACAGGTCAGTTGCACATATCCATAACATCTCCAATCAATTATGGCCTTCAACCTTCATTGGCCCTATTCATCCAAATAAAGAGGCGGACGACTCTTTTTGTTGTATAATGCTCCATACAATATTCTAATGACATCACTGTGATAATGATTGTTATGCTTAAAGTTAATCAAAGCTGTATATTGATCTTATCTTCATATGAACTCCAAAAATATAAGCTTTAAGCATCTCTACAATGGTCAAGACTGTTGACGACTCACAAGTGTGGTCATTTGCTTCTATCTCCTTAACCATCAAATGCTATCTCGATGTATTCCTACTAGGATGTATAGCTTAAACTGTTATTCATGCTTTCTCTAGTAATTCCTTGCTCAATCATCTTTATCGAGTATATATACCTCTCATTTCAATCACAAAGCATCATTTTCCAATTCAAACTCGAAATTCATATCCATTTTCAATTCCTTAATAAGATCCTCAAGTTCTGAATCCTTAATTTGGGCTTTGTTAATCCTTTCATGTAAAACTGATCTTCAATTCCATAATAATTAGTACTTTGATTTGCCTCAAAATTCAACTCCACATTCTACACTTTTTATTACAATAGAGTTAATAACCTCAATACCTGAATTCATGCTTCACTGCTATTGGGATTTTCTATTTAATGCATTTAATTACAACACTAGCTTTACCAGTATAGTGCTTATTTACACAATCATACTCCTTCAAATAACTCTATCTATTATCTCAATCTCGCATTCCATTCTTTCAACTCAATATTTACCTCTAAGTAGATGATTTGTATATTTCAAAAATATTTTTGTACTTATAATGTCTCCAAACTTTCAAAATGATCACCATTATAGCAAGTTCCAATTCATACATCAAATAATCATCTGATGAGGCTTAATTGTCTCCATGCATGTGAAATCACTTTATCATGTTGTATTGTATTTTATACTAATCTCTTATACAACATCATTGTATACTATAAAGTCTCCAAATCTAGACAATATAATTAATATCGGTGTTATAATTCCTCAAAATTCCCTTTGCTTTCATTACTCATATGATTTACACATTTTTCCTCAAGTATTCAATCTACTCTTCTCAACTTTTCAAATACATTTACTATATCATCAAATTTTACTTGGATCGCTTTAATCTTCAATACCATAGTACTATCGGGGCGTTGGTTAACTCGAATAAATATAACCAGAAACTCCTTGTGCCTGTGATTGGTTCTCTTAATTCTTTAAGTATCTTAATCCTCAATGAGGTAGTAATATCTCACGTCATTTTCAATTTCCCAATTGACTTCCTTTCTCGAATGATTTTCTCAATTTATTCGCTCTCCTCTGATTTCACATTGACTTATTCTACTATCTACTCATTCATACTAATTTCTCCGCACATTTCTACTTTTTTGCAAACTTAACTTCCTGTATTGGTAATACATTCATCAAAATATTTATATCTCCTGTGTATACTCTATCTCTTATGCTTGAGTCTCCACTCGGGATACGACTCCAATATTGACTTTTGATTCATTTCATATTCATTTCTGATTTGCTCTTTCATTGATCATTCTCAATGTAAACTATTTGATCTGCTTCGAAAGAAGATTTCTGGCTACTATCATCTATACTATTCATGAAATCTTTATCAATCAATTACCATTCAACTACTCATGATATTTCAATAATTTCAATCTCTATCACACTTTACATGATCAAAATTTCCTTTATAATAAAACTCAATGAAATAAAAGGCATATTTGTTTACTCTTTCATTTTGGATTGTCACCAATTGATATCTTATACTACTGATACATCAATTGTAACTAATTCCGAACAACCTCTTAATATTATACTACTATTCAAAATTTCTGCTCCATCGTAGTTATCTTTTCAGCTTAATCACCTATACCATACTTCCATTACATTATTCTGATTCATCTCATAGTTTTAACTATGGGGATCATAGATTTCCTTATATACCATATCCAAATATAGATCTCATATGTACTCAATCACATTTTCTACCAATGTAATCACATTATCAAATATGTAATCATAATAACTGGTCGACTTAGCCTCGAGGACTTCTACTTATGTACATTCTTGGAAAATTATAGGCACATAGCCATCTGTTATACCAGATCATAAATTCCAGAGTTCAACTTGTTAATTCCACTTTTCTTGTATAACATAAATCTTGTCATTTCCACCCTTGTCTCTATTTCTCTTTCATTCGATTCATCAGAATAATTTCATATCCATATCAATTCAAATACATATACATAAATTCAAATACATATCCACAACAAAATTATGTTACCATATTCTCTAACATAGCCACAAATACTAAATCTATATATAAAATATCGGATTACGTAATATTTATTTCTAGTTATTCATAAACTTTCCTTATCATACACTATGATAAAACACTATTATTCTCATTATTTCTAATAGTCCAAATTCTTAACGAAAGTTCATACATATGACTCATATGGTTGCAATTTCTGGGATTCTATTATCATCCGTACCCTTCTCTAAGGGTGAGGAATCATGTGCAGCAGATCCTTGCAAAACTCCTCGTATTCTTTTACGAGGTGGCATCTTACTCCTTCAATAAGACTACCTTTTAGCTTACTTTCATTTTGAATATTATTTCCTACATGTATGTATGATATGCATGTCACTTAATACAAACAATCAATTCACAATGCAAACAAGAAGTCACATATCATAAACAATTCATACCACTAAGCATTCTAAGCATAGGAACCCAAAAGCCAAAGCTCTGATACCACGAGATGTTGGGCCCCATTTTCAAGGCCCAACCATCGCTTTGAATATCATAAACATAAGACGCGAGCATATTTCCTGTAGGGTTATTTCCACGAAATCTCTTTAGCCCTCAATGTTTCATCCTTATTCTCATAACATCCCACACCACAAGGAGTGAGCCCAAACTAGTCAAACACCTAAATCACCACTTAAATGTTTAGAAAAATTGTAGCTCCATGTGTCTAGTTTATTTTGAAGCAAGAATCACCTCATTTGGATCTCTATAGCTCAAGATATGCTTAAAAATCCAAAGTATATTCATAACCTAGTTATACTCTTCCAACCGATCCCTCATTTTCTTTCCATAAACATAAAAATTAATTCAACACCAAAGGCTATTAATTTTTGTGGAAAGGTATAAAAATGTGTTAGGAATCTATCGCCTTAAGAATCACTTTAATCGGAGGTCGAACAATGAAGTTATGGCCAAACGAATCCAACATGTTCATATCCTTTCTCATAATGTCCATACCTTAGTGCAATTACCATAACTCTCACTATAGGTGTCGAATTGACCTCATTTTTAGACGGTTGGAAAGCAGACTTCTAGATCTACAACTTTTGTAAAGACACAAAATGAAATTATGTTGTTTAGAGGGTCAAAAAATACAGGCCGTGTATCCCAACACGGGCAGCTGTGTAACCTTCGGGTGTAATAATGCTCCTGCTCTGGAAACACATGACCTGTGTGATTTTACGCGGGCCAGCCGTTTAACCTTCAGGTGAAATGAATTTTTCACCCTCCAAAACCTCTCTAAAGGATTCTAAACCCATCATAACATCCCCTTTCCTCATACTCTCCTCCAATACCACTTTTCTAGTGCTAAAAACCACTTAATATCCATTTAACTACTAAAAACTTCTCATTAATTCTTGGATCTCAACTTCAAGGATTCATCATACACAATCATTCCAAATTCACTTCTTCTAATGTAATATCACTCCTTGAACATTCAATTACCAATTTGAGTGCATTAAACTCCCAAGTAACCTCAACTCAAATGACTCATAACATACACAAACTCTCATCATTCTCCATAGCTTTCATGTTCATACTTCCTATGCAGCATCATTCTCCATAGCTTTCATGCTCAAATCTCTCAACTCCAATACCCAAAATTTACATACTTTATAGCGTTAGAAAGATAAGAGGATAAAATACAATTTCAAGAGACTACTTTGTATAATACGGCCTAGATTGATACAGTTTTTCCCTTGATTTTGAAACACAATTTCCACACCTATGAATTTGCTAAATGCAATATCTATTCATATCAAGTCAACTACTAAATGCCTTTCGTTAAACTATTGAATCCCACCTCAAGTTATTCATCCTATAGAACCTTTCCAATCTCAAACATCCTATTATAAATCAAACGATAATTCGCAATCTCAACGAAGAAGCATTTGCAAACACAAAATCCACTTCCACAATCATCATACTCCACCTTTAGAAAGACATATTCACATAGAAAAGGAAATCCTCAATTTCACATTCTCATTACTAAGCAAAGTAAATATTTGAGAAAACTTTATTTACATAACAATATACACATCACAAACTTAAAACAAATACAAATGGATGTTCAATATTTGGCATGCTTAACAAGCTATACAAAAGTGTTCAAACTAGCTGAGTACAAAAGCTAATTAACTCGGAGTTGTCCAATTGCCTTGCAAGGATCGGTAATCTTCTCGTTCTGCACCTGAGGAGGGAAAAGGATGGGTTAAGCTACACAGCTCAGTGGATAATATATTTATAGCCATTGGCGATGAGCCACACAATCATACATATATGCATTTATCCATCTAAGCACATTCATTTGATCCAACGATGTAAGTTCAACATTCACAACTCATAATTCAATACGTTATCACATTAAACATATTAGATGTCATTTGGCATCAAAGCATAATACTCAACTTTATCATATCTTAACACATCAAAATGAAAATCCACACACAATTTTGCTCGAGGGTTTCGTGAACAAAATATAGAAACCGAAGTTTACTCCGTGAACAAAATGAGTCCACTTTTCGAATCTCGTGGGCCACAAGCGGGCAGCTGGGAGAAGGCTTAACGTTGACGTGCACGTGACTACGAAACGGTTCCTCTCTTGCCCAAACACAAACAAATCACATGCTTAATTAAATCATTCACAATCTCACATTCTCATGCTTAATTCAATCATTCACAATCTCATATTCTCATGCTTTTTCTCTTTCCATTCAATCAAAATGCCATAATAAAATGCATAGCATAATCATGCTCACAATTCAATCTTTATCACAATGTCATACATCTTTCAATACATAACATAACATAAAACACATCATAGCGATTCACAGTTATCAATTCAAGCATATACATACACATAAAGCACACAAATGCATTTTGCCCATTACACAATAACTATAAATAAATTACCCACTTTATAACTCTTGAAAATTCAAACTCAATTTTTGCCCTTCTTCTTGCTCTTGGGTAGGTTGTTCTTGATTTCCTAAAACAACCCAATTTTCCATTCAATTTCAATTCCATTAAAAAAAATCCCTAAAACTTCAAAATCACAACAAATGAAATCAACATAAATCAAGCTCAAACCTAACCTATCCATAGTTCATCTAGGTTAGAAAACCCAAAACCTAGCTTAGAACCCTAAAATCAAATGAGTTTCCTTAAACCATCTTCTTTCTCCATACATTCCCAACACAAAACCCATTTTTCTCTTTCTAACTCCTTCGTAGAAGAGCAAGAAGAAAATGAAGCTTACCTTGGACAAATCTTCTTCTTCCTTCTTCTTTGCTTCTTCATTTGAACTCTCCCACAAACTCTCTCTTTTTCTCTTCTTTCACATTTTCTCGTTCTTTTCTCTATTTCGCGTTGCTTTCTTCTTCTTCTTCTTTCTTATTCTCACAAATCCCACTCTTCTTCTTCTATTTATAAAACAACATTTTAGTTGTATTTCCCATTTTGTCCTTCATTTAAGTAGTCTTTCCATATTTACCCTCCTTTGGTCATAAAACTAACATCTTATACTTCTAACTTCTTATCTAATGTGTTGGACCCCAAATTTTTAGCAAAAATTAGAAATATTAAAATGAAATGAAATGAGTGTTTATGTATATAAATTATGTTAGAGATGTTTTTGTGCTTTAAGAAAATTGATAAATTGGTTTTGATGACTTTGAGATTTGAGTAAATTTGTTTGGGTTATGCGACGAAAGTGAATGAGTTGCTTGAAATGGAAGTTGAAAATCAAGAAATAAAGAGAAAAAGTGTTAAAATATGAAGAATTGTAAAAGTTTGACTTTTTGGAGATAAAAGTTGACTTTTTGATTTAGGCAGAATTTGAGAAATTCATGAAACATGTAGCTTATGTTGAAATCTTTCTGTCGCCATAAAGTTTGATATTTTTTGATATCGGGAGTGAAAGCTATGATCAATCAAAGTTAAGTATTATTT
>JANKYE010000013.1:11927892-11942006 GCA_032467995.1 Erythroxylum dillonii
TTGTTAGTTTTACTTTCTTTTGGGTGGCAACTATTAGAGGGTTTGGTTTTGTTTTGTTTTTAATTTAGGGTATGGGGTAGGGATGCACCTCCCTCTAGCTTCTTTAGGTTTAGAGATTTTGGGCTCCAAATCTCTGCACTGTACATATTCCCTTCATTTTCATTTTTTATAAATTTTACTGATTTATAAAAAAATTCAGATATTGAGGCTACCAAATCTAGTGTAATGAAGAGTGCAAAATTTCAAGTATAATATGGGGTAAAATGAAGTGTATTTTAGATCAATTTTACTGAAAAGAAGTAAGAAAGCCTAAAAGCTAAGGATTCATATTTGTGACTCCCACAGAAGAATTAAAAGTGAATATAAACTTTCGAGGGGAATCAAAAGAATGATATTTGTTGATCGAAATAAGAAGGATTCATATCCTAGTTGGAATTGAGCAACCTAAGCTTAAGTAAGAATGATATTTGTTCTAAGCTTAAGTAACAACCTAAGCTTGACATCCTAGTTGGAATTAACTAAGATTGTATTCTAACTACTAAGGATGTAGAAACATGTGGTTACATGTTTGAATTCTCAACAGATCTAACTGTTGGGGACGTGCTTAAAGTTTATAGTTTGGAGTTCATAGAAATATGAGCTTTTTGTGTAGTTCTAATCGATTATAGGTATAACAATGGTGATCACAATAAGGTGTTGTACACTCTTACATTAAATTGAAAAATGCCTAAAAATGGTCAAAGAAAAGAATTGATTCGAGATACTAGTGATGAGTGACATGAATCTAAAATAAGAGTAAAGTTATTTATGAAAGATAAATGAGTTAAGTGGATCAAAACCGGATAGACGGAATATAGTGAAATGGACATAAGAATTGAATGTGTTTACACTGTAGAGAAGTGAATTATCAAGAGAGAGATGAAGTGTTTTTGTGAGTGTCCAATGAAATAGTCAAGATAGTGTGATAGCTAAATCAGTGACTGAAAGATCTATTGAGTTTGTCAACTGTGGTCTTTTGGAAGAAAATATTTGAGTGATAAAGTATATGGGAAATGGTGAAGCATATAAGGAATTATCACCTCTATAGTATTGATCAATCAGATGAAAATTTCGAGGACAAAATTTATTAAGGGTGGAGAAATGTAACATCTCGTCCCCATATTAAGGGTTAGGAGCTAAAACTTCAATATATGTGAGCTTAAAGAGGAATTTAGACAAAGCATTTTCTAGCTTATGCATCATGTTAACATATATGCACAAAATATTGAATGTTTTCGCATAAAAAGTGGTACATGCATTCATTGACAACTTCTGGGTATAATTGATGTTAAATGTGATTTTCTTGAAAATGAGGAGTAGAAGGAGTAGAAAGAGTAATCTTGGTATGAGTTGTGATAAGGAAAGATTTAAAAACCAGATTGGTAGTGATCTGGAAAATGTTGAGTGAGTACGCTTCAGTATTTTAGCCACAACGTTTTCTCTAGTCATCCAAATGAGATGATTCTTGATTTAGATTAAACTAGAGATATATGGCTACATTTCGTATGAAGACGTCGAATTTCAATTCTATCTCTAAGAATCTCAAAAGTTGTCATGAAGTTAAGAATTAGGTGCAGTATGTTGGTGCATGAATGGAAAATTTCTCTTTGGACTTTAGGGGCAAATTTGGGATTTATATAAATATATTTTAGCAAAGTTGCCTTCTAGAAAGTTGTATATATTTCTTTTATTTTTTCAACGATATATGGTATGAAAATTTTGAACCTTTGAGATAAAAGTTATGATCTTTATAAATGGAGATGTTCTGGAAGAAAAGTAAGACAAAGTTACTGTTCATCCTATCATCTTAGTTTTGACCAACTTCGTCTTAGTTTTGCTGACATCATCTTCGTCTTAGTATGATGTCATCTTCGTCTTAGTTTTGGCCAACTTCGTCTTACCTTTACTGACATCATCGTCTTAGTATGACGTCATCTTCGTCTTAATTTGACTTTTTCTGTCATAGTTTGACTGTCTTAGTTTGACCTTTTTGCTTCCTTCTTCTTCCCCATTTTTGAACCCTTTAGAGCCCGATTCTCGTTTTGAGGCCTGCATAAAAATTGTAGATCTTGAATTACTCTTTCGAAGTAGCTAAATAACACCTCAATCCGATATCTGTAGGGAAGGTTACGATAATTTTCCCATCCTTATATCATCTGATGACGTCACTTTGTCTCAAAAATGATTTCATATCGTTTGATCCATTTTCTACCCCTCAAATGAAAGCATTTGCCTTCGACGTCTTCATCAGAGTTGTAGCTATTTAATTCTTCTTTTCAACCATATAAAGAACATCTTAATCCGATATCTATAGAGAAAGTTATGGCAATTTTCCCAACCTTGTTTTGTCTGATGATGTCACTTCGTCTAAAAAATGACGTCATATCTTCTGTTATGTTTTCGACCCATAACATGAAAGCATTTGCCTTTGACGTCTTCATGATAGTTATGGTTGTTTTCCCAAAATAGGCTCAGTATGCTTCTTTTGGCTATAACTTCCTCTTTAGACCTCCAAATGATTTGATTCTTGTACCTTTGGATTTGTAAGACTTTCCTCTACATCTCCACAAAAAATCAAAGCTATCTGAAATGAAGTAAGAAACATTGAGTGAAAAGAGTGGGACGGGTACAGTGAGTGTGCCCGGATATGAACTGGAGTTATTCCACTGAAAAATTTCAATGTTTTGATGATATCTTGATCTGTAGGAATCCAAATGTGACGATTTCTGATTTGCGATAAACTAGAGATATGGACCTACAAATGTTATGAAGAAATTGGAATCTAATTCAGTCTCTAAGATGTTTAAATTTCAGATGGAAGTTGTGCATAGTATACTGTTTTGGACAAGAGTAGTCCAAAAATGTTTGAAGTATCTCTTTTGAATCACTGAACTAAATGGGATGATTTCAATGGCATTAGAAACTTAAGACAATGGGGGACATTTTTCTAGAAGAAATGATATGTCAAAATGTTCAAGGGTATTTTTGGCAAGACATTTAAGTTTAAAAGATCATAAGCCTATAAGGAAGGATAAAATGAACTTTTTGGAATCATTAAAGGCATAATTGGAAGAAAAAGTATTGTCTTACTAATAAATAATGGAGAAAACGTGAATGAGAAGATTCTAGAGAAGCAAAATGAGTGGATGAGAAAAAGAGATAAGAGAGAGAAAGCATGAAAAAGAATGAAAGAGAGAAAGAAGAGAAAACAAGCTATGGTTTTAATTTCCTTATCCTTCAAGTGAGATTTTGAACTTGTTTAAGAAGAGAAAAAGTAAGAGGAAGAAAATAGCTTCCATTTGAGCTAAAGATATTTTAATTTGATGAAGAATAAAGGAAATTAAGAGAATCCTACCCAAGAACAAGAGGAAAGACAATTTTGACTTAGAGTTTTGGCAATCAAACTAGGTGAGTAAAATATTTATGGTTATTGTGTAAATGGGCAATGTGCCTAAGTGTGTGCATATGTTTAAATTTCTAAGCTATGTAAGGGAATTTGATATTATGAGATCATGTGAGGTTAGAAAAGAGATGACAAGAAATTGAGTTATGATATAGAGTAACCAAAATTGAGTTATGATATATAGTAGCCAAGTGTTCTTAAAGTGTAAGCTTATGAATAAGCTAGACTTATAAAAAGAATAAAGATTGAAAGGAGCATTTAGAATGATGATGTACAAATGGAGTGTAAGTCTAAGTTCATTTGGACACACATGAATTATGAAATGGGAATGAGCTTAATATGAGATTTAGACCATATACCCGAGATTGTGATTGAGCATGCATTATACATAGTCTATTAATACATTTATTCATAAATGAATGTTTATAAGTGTGCAATTATTGATGTAAGTGCAATATGTGTCTTGCATAAATGGGCTATTTAGGTCAAGTGTCCACATTCAGGCATTCCTAGACTTTGAAAGCAAATGCTAATCTGGAGCGTACTATGAGTAGAACTAGATGGTCTCACTTCTTTGTTTGTTTTATTTGAATTTTGTGTACATTGATCTTTGTATGATGATTGTGTATATGAATGTGATTGATTGTGTTTGGATTCCAGACAGAAGATCCGATGATTGTGATGATTGATCTGAATTATTGAAGTGCTCATTGTATGTGAATAAGATGAATTAAATGTTTTTGGAATATGCATTGCATGCAAAATGATAAGTGAATGCTCAACTATATGATGAATACCGGACTACAGTGCGATGATAAGTGAATGTGATCGAATAAGTGCATGCAATGTAAATGATGCATTCCATCTCATGAATGCATGAAATATAAAGGAGTTGTGACTCGAGTCCCCTATTTGAAGCGCTTCCAAGTAGAGCCTTGCTCCGTGAACTTTGACTCTGCACGTAGAGCTATGCTCCGTGAATTCTACTCTGAATGAGCCCTATAGGTCAGTATTCTGTTCTGACTTAGCCCTATGGGCCAGTACTCTGTATATATGAGAGCCCCTCAGTCACAATAATAAGAATGAATGTGAGTCCCATCTAAATGGCATATGCATAATATAAATGTTTAAGTGCACTGAATGTGAAATTGGAATTCTGTATGATGTGTGATATATGTGACTGGGTGAAACATCGATGATGGTCACTCATTGAGTTCACAAAACACACCCAAAATTTTCAACTATTTTTCAAGATCAGAAGAATATCTCGTTAGGCTAACGGGAGTATACCAACAAGATTCAGGTGAAGGATAGAGGTCGGGATCAGTTCGCATCTGCATTGCATTGCTTTTCATTATTTTGTATTGAATTGTAAATTCTGCATCTTTCTGTATAAATTTGTATTTTGAATTGACTCAAATGTATTGTATTGGTGAAAAGGTTTAAGAATGAAAATGGGACCTATTTGATTATTGACTTCCAAATGTGTGCTCATGTTTTCAAATAAAAGAAAGGAAGAACAAAATATTATACCGATTTTATGTGTGAGTGTTTTAGCACGCCAACCTCGCAGGGCACGAACTCGGATATCACCGTCAATGTCAGGTTCGGGTCTTACAGGAGTGGGGTGCTACATTCTTTCTTATCATATAGATTACGAAAAGTTGACCCGAAAATGGGTTTTGAGAAAAAACTAGAATGATTAATGAGTGTATGAATTTTGACATGTTTGGAGTATAATTGGTTTTTGCATCGGTTTATTTCAAAAGTATACCTGGGTATAAGTCATTGAACATGCATACTAAATGATAAATTTATAAATGTGATTATTAAGTTAAATGAGCCATACAGTAATATGAAAATGTATTTGTTTGCATATAAAAGAGCAAGTAGAACGACCGCTTCCGAACATTGCTGGGACCTCAAGGCAATAAGTGAAAGGGAGCAATTGTGAGTAATCTAAGATGGTCTAGCCTTAACTTGTTTTGTTTATTGGTGAATTGAATTTAAAATTGATGAATGTGTACTGAATTTCGGATATGAAATGTCTAAGGAGTTTTGATACATGACTAAAACATTGGAAGTGCTACTTATATATGAATAAGATTGACTATTTGATTCACAACATGAATGTTGAATGTCGGACCAAAAGTTCGATGACAAATGTGAATAAGAAATAATGTGAATATGACGGAATGAGTATGATGGTTGAATTTGTGAATGCATTTCATTTCCAATGCATGAAATATAAAGACATTTGTGATTGATGTCGCTAGTGAACAAAAAGGTGCTTAAAGTTCAGACACCTGTGGAAAGAGCCTAAGGCTTAACGTGTACAAAAAGCTCTGCATCCCCGATGGATAAGGGATAATACAAAGAGCGTGATATCCACAATGGATACGGGACAGTGAAAAGGCACACAATCATAAAAACGAATGTGAGTCTTATACACATTGCATTCATATATGATTTCAATATATTGAATGATTTGCAAAGTTGTGAATAATGTGTTTTGTGTTATAACTTGTTGATAATCAAAGTGATTTGAATTATGTGATAACATGCTATTGTGTGATACGTCATGAGTGAACCATCGAGGATGGTTACTCTATTAAGTTTGCAAAACTCATCAAAATTGCAACGTTGATAATTTCAAGTTTGGTAGACTGAGACGACCTAGATTCTAAGATTGCTTGAAGCAATTTTGTGTTACTTTGAAGATCAGATATGGCTCAAAGGTTGGTCAACTGAGGTTAAAGACATAGTCTGTTAGTATCTTTTGTTTATTCATCATGTTTGTAGCGTATTGTGTAGATTGAGCTGTTATGCTCAAAGGATGGTATTATATAAACTTGAATGTTGAACTTAAAGCTATAATGTACATTATGGTTTACGATATAAATGATTAAATTTTGGATTTTAGCAAATGTGTGATTTATGGTTTAGTTCATAATGCCATGTTGTAAGTGAAGGTGATATAGGTAACACGTCAATTCTGTCGGGCATTTGCACATGTGACTATATGGCGCATGTGCATATGTCGGGCACGATCGGGGTGGTACACTAGCATTTTTTTTCTTCTTACTCTCAAAGCAGTTTGGGAATTGCTCTGTGGATACCATCAGAGGCTAGACAAGTGGATAGTTGGTGATTTATCAATTAGAAAAGGTTTCATAGATGTTTCAACGGAAAGCAAACAAGGTAAGATTTTTAAATTGTTTTTGTTTTATTTAAGTTTAATCAATTATCGGAATCCATATTTTTTTTTGTTTTTAGCTACGCCTATGATTCGATCACGGTTGGATTGTAATAGTGGTATCAGAGTCTCCTTTAATTGTTAATCTTGAATTAGAGGCATGATTATTATTGATTTGATTAATTATGCTTCAGGTTTGTCTTTACCTAAAGCTATTCATGACTGTTTTTGATGTTGTTTATTCTGGAAATGTTGGACCCCATTTTCGGAGGCCAACTATCTAGAGTCATAAAGTGTGAGTGGGATCCCTTGTAGGGTTATTTCAATGAACCCTCATTAGCCAACATCTCACAAGGATGGTGTGCCTACACTAGACAATCACTAAAATGACAATTTCAATTCTTCAAAGAAATTGTAGCTTTAAGTCTCTAGTTTTTTTTTGAAGCAAGAACCATCTTAATTGGAGCTCTATAGGTCAAGATATTCTTAAAAAGCCAAAGTGTCTTCATACCCCATTCATGCTCTCCCATCCGATCCCTCACTTTCTCTCAATCAAAAATTTTCAAATAAACTCCAAAAGATACCAATTAATATGGAGAGATAGAAACATGTGCTAGGAATCTATTGGTTCAAGAATTACTTCATTTGGAGGTTAGATGAGGAAGTTATACCTAAAAGAATCAAACATGATTATACCCTAAATCATATTGTACCTAACTTGGAGAAATTACCATAACCTTCAATAGAGATGTTTGTGTGAGTTTGTTCCTAGACGGTTTGAAATAAGACTTTTAGATTTACAACTTTTATATAGACCATAAAGTGAGATTTGACCATTTAAAAGGTCACAAATACAAATTACCACAAGTGTGTAGGGTATGTCCGTTACGTTTACATGTCTGCCTAATGGACATACATGGGGTTGGGGACCATTTTTGACCCGAGAGGGTCTGTTTAATGGACATGATGTTCGATGTTCGTTAAACGGACATTGGCGATGCTAAGGGTCCTCCCAGACCTGAGAAGGTCTGTTTAACGAACCTAAAGTCCGTGTAACGGACATAGGGGTTCCCTAAACCCCTCCAAAGCCTCTCCAATTCTTCCTACATCCAATCTAACATCATGTTCACTCATAATCTTCCCAAATTTAACTCTTCTAGTGCAAAATCACTTCATATCAATTCAAACACAAAAATTATCTCATAAAACTCTGAATTCTCAACCCATTTGATTCATCAAAACCACACATTCTCATCATTTACCATAGCTGTCTTGTGCATACATTCCATACAGCATCACATCTTGTAATAATCATATCTTTTCACTCTGGTATCCAAAAATTGCAAACTTTATATCATTGGAAAGTTAGAAAGATCATATACAATTCCAAAAAGACAATTTTTGACCAGTTCTACCTAAATTATTCCAAAATTTCCCCTTAAGTCAGAACAAAATCCTACCCTTATGAAAACTTGAAATTAGCAATGTAAAAACTTGAAAAACCATAAAAAACATAATGTATATTTATTTCATTCACATTAAAAAAAAGAGTTTTACAACGCTTTAGATGGCATTTCAAGCCACCTTACATCAAAATCCAAAAATACAAACTTGACAAGCACAATAATTGCTCAAAATGCGACTAAAGCCTTGTTTTACAATATCTAACTTCAAAAACAAAATATGCAAATTGGGGTGATGGCTTGACTCTCAATTCATCACTCGATATCTTGTTCATCACCTGAAGATGTGAAGGAAAGGAGGGGTGAGCTTGAAAGCTCGTAGGTAATACCTTTATAACCGGTAATAAGCAAATACCATTAAAAACATTCATGATCATAGCAAATTCTCATTGAATCTTAAAACACAAAATTCTTAAAGTATCAAGTCAGTTCACAACTCACATAAGTCATATATCCATCAAACTTGCCAATACATCATAATCAAATAATCACTTCAGAATGGTTTGGGTGGATCCATAACAAACATACTACATATTTCTCCTAAAGGTCCTGTGTAGCCGTGAATAGAACGTACTATCACAATCTCACAAAATGATTTTGCGTAGCCGTGAACTTATAGGAGTTTGCAAAGGAGTTCCATGCCACTAACGGGCAGAAGGGAGAGGCCTTTTTAATCAAGTGCACTTGACAGATAGAATAGACCCCACAAACCTACATAACATGTTATTCATGACTAGAAAACCAATTGCCCAAATGACACATTTTGAAAATTTGTCTTCCAATTAGCATGACCTATTTCATATGCAATTCCATCATCAGTTGACACTTCATCAACCAAAACCCATACCAATCATATAGCCATTTCCCAAATCATTGAAAAGCAAAAAATTCAACTATTATGAAGCCATTTGAAATCATTTTCATATCAGCTCATATGTCATTCACTGAAATTCACATATATAAAATCATATGGCAAATTCTAAAAACATTTTTAAAGGACAATAAATGCACATTATCAAGGTAGTTGGAAATCATTAACTTCCATTTATTTGAAGAAATTTTAATTACTTATTAACTCAATTATAAAAATTGTCACCCACTTTAATTTCCTCGCTTGAAAACTTGTTCAAGGATGTCTTTCCTCTTGTTCCTCTTGCCTCTCTTGCCTCCCTTTAACAATGACAAAAATTTCCAATTCAATAGAATTCAAATTGGAAAATCCAAAGAACCAAATGCATGAAATTGATCCTAAAATACTTATACCCATGCAATTTCTAAGCTCTTTAAACCAAAACCCTTCCAAAAATCCCAAAGATTTAACATAATCTTACCTTGAATCTTCACCAAACAATGAATTTCTTGGCTTTAATGGAAGCTTTAACCTTCCTCTTCCTTTTTCCTTTCTTGCTCAACCCCAAAATCCCTCTTGAAGGGTAAGAAAAGTTGGAACCTCTCAACTCTCTTTTTTCTCTCAACCCACGACACTCTCTCTCCCTTCTTTCTTATTTGTGTGTTTTCTCTCTTCTTTCATTCTTCACCAACATTTTTCTCCTCTAAAGCACAAGCTCACAATTCCTTCTTCCCATTTTGCCCCTCCTTCAATGACTTAAGGCTTTCCCACTTAAGCAATCTCCCAAAAATGCCCCTCATGTAACTTATCACCTTAACCTTAATTCAATTGACCTATATCATATAATCTCATTCACATTAGCAAGCTAAATAATTCCAATTACATTAATCTAGCAAGACCCCAAAATTATTCTAATCATGCTTATTCATTAAGAAAAAAATTTGGGCCCAACAATTCTCCCACTCTTAAAAAAATTTTGTCTTTGAAATTCTTACTTGAGTCACTGAAGAGTTGTGGATACTTCTCTTTTGTGGTTTCTAAAGGTTCCCACATGACCTCTTCCACAGAATGGTTTTTACACAAGATTTTGACCAGCTGAACTATCTTGTTCCTCAGGTCCTTAGTGTCCAAAATCTCCACTGGAATGTCCTCATAACTCAGATCATCTCTTAACTGAACCTCTGCAATCTGAATGATATGGGATGGATCCGATCTATATCTCCTCAGCATGGACACATGAAAGACGTCATGTATCTGTGACAATTCTTGTGGCAGTGCTAACCTATATAGGCTAACGGTGCAATTCTCTCAACGATTTCATAAAGACCCACATATCTCCTACTCAACTTGCCCTTCTTGCCAAGCAACATGACTCCTTTCCAAGGAGACGCCTGACTCCATCTTCTTTCGGTGTGCATCCGTATAACTTTTCATTTTACCTTGTGTTGCCTTAAGCTGTTGCTTAACCAAATTAACCTTGTCGACTGTCATCTGCAGTAAATCTGGTCCTATTAGTTTCCTTTCTCCTTCTTCATCCCAATATATCAAAGTTCTACACCTCCTTCCATACAGTGTTTCATAAGCAACCATCTGAATGCTCGAATGGTATGAATTATTATAAGAAAATTCAACCAATGGAAAATGATCATCCCAAGCTCCTTTGAAATACATCACACATGCCCTAAGCATTCCCTCAAGGGTCCGAATGGTCCTTACAGATTGACCATCTGTTTAAGGATGAAAAGTTGTGCTAAAATTTAACTTGGTTCCTAGAGCCTCTTATAAGCTTCCCCAGAATCTCGAAGTAAATCGAGGATCCCTGTTAGAAACTATGGAATCTGGAACCCCATATTATCTTACTATCTCGTTAATATACTTCTTTGCTAGCACATACAGAGAATCAATTTGTTTAATTGCTAGAAAATGGGTTGACTTTGTCAACCGATCAACAATGACCTATATGGCATCATGCTTCCTACTAGTCTTAGGCAAACCTATTAGAAAATCCATAGTTATCCTTTACCACTTCCACTCAGGAATGGACAATGGCCTCAACTTTCCAGAAGGTGTCTGGTGTTTAGCCTTGACTTGCTAACACGCTAGACACTTGCTCACATATTCTGCTATATCTCTCTTCATGCCCTTCCACCAGAAATGCTCTTTCAAATCTCTATACATCCTAGTATTACCTGGGTGCATAACATAAGACGCAATGTGTGCCTTATCCAGTATTTCCTCCTTTACTTCCTTGACATTTGGAATACAAAGTCTACTTCCTACAACCATGAGTCCATCATCCCTCATTCCCATATCAGATTTCTTACCATTTTTAATTTCTTCTCAGAGCTTACTCAATCCTACATCCTGTGCTTGTAACTCTAAAAATTTCTCCCTAAGTATCGGTCTTACTCTGAAATTTGCAAGAATACACTCAAGTTCCTCCTGTTTCAAGCTTATTCTAAACTTAGCCATCTCTTCCAATAAAGGCAGATAAACTGTTCGAAAATGAGCTATAGAGGATTTCCTACTCAAAGCATCTGCGACCACATTCGCCTTTCTTGGATGGTATTCGATTAATAGATCATAATCCTTGAGCAACTCTAACCGTCTTCTTTATCTCAAATTCAGCTCTTTTTAACTCAATAAGTACTTAAGACTCTTGTGATCCGTAAAAACCCTCGTCTGCATGCTATACAAATAATGTCTCCAAATCTTCAGGGCAAAAATTACTGCTACCAATTCTAGATCATGGGTTGGGTAATTCTGTTCATAAGTCTTTAGTTTCCATGAGGCATAATAACCTTGTCTCCTCATATCAATACACAACCCAAACCCTTCCTTGAAGCATCACTATAAACCGTATAACCCTTCTCTCCTGTGGACAAAGTCAGAATTGGAGTACTTGTCAATCTGTGTTTAAGCTCCTCAAAGCTCTTCTGGCATTCATCACTCTAGATAAACTTCTGATTCTTCCTCTTGGTCATCAGAGCAACTATCATCGAGAATCCTTTGACAAATCTCCTATAATACTCGGCCAGACCCAGAAAACTTCTTACTTCTGCCACTATCGTCAGTGCATGTTAATTCGCCATTGCTTCAAATTTCCTTAGATTAACATATACCCTATTTGTAGAAATCACATGTCTAAGGAAAATTACTTCGTGAAGCCAAAATTCACATTTGCTGAATTTGGCATAAAGTTCCTTCTCCCTCAATGTCTACAACACTATCTTGAGGTGTTCCTCATGCTCCCCTTCACTCTTGGAATAAACCAGAATGTCATCGATAAATACTATGACAAACTAATCCAGATACTATTTGAAGACCCTATTCATAATATCTATGACTGCAGCCGGAGCATTGGATAGTCCGAATGGCATGACTAAGAACTCGTAATTCCTATAATGAGTCCTAAAGGTTGTCTTGCTTACATTAGACTGCTTGATTCTGAGCTGATGATAACTTAACCTGAGATCAATCTTGGAAAAGATCCTTGCTCCTTGTAACTGGTAAAATAGATCATCAATCCGAGGCAAAAGGTACTTATTCTTAATAGTCACCTTGTTGAGTTTTCGGTAATTAATACACATGCACCATTTCCCATCCTTCTTAACAAACAGAATCGAAGCTCCCTATAGTGACAAACTTAGCCGTATATACCCCTTCTCTAATAGTTCCTCCAACTGTTCCTTGAGTTCCTTCATCTCAGCTGGAGCCATTCTATACAGTGGTATATAAATGGGTGTAGTTTCGGGGATCAATTCAATGGCAAACTCGATTTCCCTCACTGGTGGCAAACCAGGTAAGTCCTCTCGGATTACATCTAGAAACTCCCTCACTACTGGAAAATCCTCTAACCTCCCTTCATTCACCTTAGTGTCCACAACATGCGCTAAGAAGCTTCACACCCCTTTCCCATCATTCTGTTAGCTAGCAAAGATGAAATAATTCTTGGTGATGGTATTCTCCTATCTCCTCGGAAAGTCACCTTCTCTCCATTTCCCAGATCAAATTCTACCACCTTAAGGCTACAATCCAACTTCACGTGATACTTATCCATGGAATCCAAGCATGACATCTAAGCCTCTTAAATCTAGAGGTAGTAAGTCTACTACGAGTCTAGCACCATTAATGAAGAACTTGGCTGATTACCACAATCCTCCCTAGAGGTGTACTAACAAGTAAAGGACTATTCAAAGGCATTGAATTCACTTCATGTAAAGTCATACTTGCATAAACAAATGAATGCGTAGAGTCAGTATCAATCAACACATATATTGCATAATTGAATAATTGAGCTATACCGGTAACAACTTCAGGAACGGCTGCAGCTTCCTCTCTGGTCATGGCAAACACCCTTTCCTAATCCTAAGCCTAGCCCCTTGGCCTTCTTGGAGGAACAACCTTCCTTGTAACTCCAGAACTGCCCACCCCAATGATTGGCCTGGTCCCTATTATTTTTGCTCTCCTTAGGGCTTGCGACTACGACCGCTCTTACCTTATTGCTTAGGGACATTCCCTGATTATGTGTTCCTTCTCTCTGCATTGGAAGCATGCTCTAAGTAACTAGAAGCACTCTCCCCTGTGAAATTTCCCACAATGCTCAAATTGGGGGTTCGTATTCATGTGACTACTCCTCTCCATCCTTCTATTTCCTCCCACAGTTAAGGCTTGCACTGAAACTTCCTTCACTTGCTTTTTCTTGACAGAGCCACTACTCCCCACTTCGCTCTGGGAGTGAAAGCTCCTCTCTGGCATGGGATCACTCATTCCCTTTTTAGCAGACTATTCCTGGCTCTTTCTCTTCTTATTCGCTTCGTATCTTATGTTCTTCAGTTTCTTAGTCTAGAGTGCGGCATCTACCAACTATTGGTAGTCATAGAAATTGTGGATCAAGACTTTCTCCTTGATCCCTAAATGAACACCGCCCTAAAACTTGTGACAATTGTCGTCCTCAGTCGCCACAATGTTTGTTGGACCCCGAATTTTTGATAAAAATTAGAAATATTAAAATGAATTTCAATGAGAAAGAAATTGGTGAGAAAAGTTAGGAATTTAAGAAAATTTGATGAAATTAAGAAAAATGTATGAGAAATGAATTGTTTAATTTTGAGGACTTTGATATTTGAGTACATTTATATGGATTATGAGAAGAAAGTGGAT
>JANKYE010000013.1:12014257-12027199 GCA_032467995.1 Erythroxylum dillonii
TAATTGTTTAATTTAACTGCAAAAATTAAATAAATTATTAAGTGAAATTAAATTATTCATAAATTTATTAATAATTAATTTTAGTTAATTAAATATATAATATTAAATTAAATTATTTATAATTATACCAAAAATTTAATGTGTTAAATAATTAGATAATATATATTTAACAGGTAGTTAATCAAATTAAAAAAACCTTTCGGTAAATATATATTTTTACTTAATTAAACTAAAAAGGTCCCATAATTAATGTTCTTTTATTTATTAATTAATATTTTCATTAAAAAAAGAAGGAAAAACAGTGTATAGTTGGCTTAGAGTTAGAACCGTTTCACCAAACCCCTATCCGAGGCCAAGAATTCAATAACCTCACCTACTTTGTGTCTTTCTTTGTCTCTCTGCTTTCAACCTATGTTTCAAACCCACTCCACAAGATCTGGTGGGTCTAGGACTTGAAGAGTGAAAGAGCTCCTTTTTTCGTCCTAAAAGCCAAAGTTGCCGTCTTTGTTTTGGGTTTAAGCAGAAACGTAATGGGTGGTGAAACAAAGGTCTTCACTTTAGCTCAGGTCTCCGAGCACAACCACCGCAAGGATTGTTGGCTTGTTATAGATGGCAAGGTATTTGTTTGAATCCATTTCAACTTGCTAGATCTACGAACTTTACTCTCTGTTTTTTTTTTAAAAATGGAAATGTCATTTCTTGAATTGGGTCATTGGAGATTACCTTCTTTTTTCTTTGCATCTGAATTCTTGTTTATTATTTGAATAATAGAATAGGTTAATCATGAAATGAGTTCTATTCACTTTAAGATGATTCCGTTCTGATCTGATTGATCTTTTTCTGGTATATAGCATTTCGATTTGGTTCAGTGGGAAATTTCAGATTTGATTATATAGATCTATCCTTACTACTTTCACGTGTTAATGGAAGTGAAGATTTTGTCTCCTTGTTATTTTTGTGCTCAATTTGATGTGTTAAGGTAATATCTCTTTTGTACTCAATTTGGCTGTCACTTGTTTGAGAAGTGTGATTCTCTGGATATGATTTTAGTTAACTTTGATTTATTTGTCTTCTTCACATCACAGTGTTCTTTGGTATCATTTATGTTTTGTCACTGTTAAAGCCTAAAACTATCTGATCTTGGAACTGATCTAGTAATATGTCATTTAGAAATGTGAGGCTGCAACCCAGTGGCCTTCGACATGTATAACTGTTCAATACTACAGCCCAGATAGATAGGCAGTCGCATGTAATGTTTTGGAACTGGTGCTTTGATAGGCGGATATATTTAGTTTGGCTTTGACCTCAGAATTGATCTTCTATAAGTGTAGACTTGAATCTCCTGGAACAGGTTTATGACGTGACAAAATTTTTGGATGACCATCCTGGTGGTGATGAGGTCTTGTTGTCAGCCACAGGTATGAATGAAATTGCAAATTGAAGACAAATCACTTTCGTGGTATGATTGCTTGCTCACTGGTGCTTTTCATTTGTGGTTTTAAAGGGAAGGATGCAACTGATGATTTTGAGGATGTTGGGCACAGTACTAGTGCAAGAGCAATGATGGACGAATTCTACGTAGGTGATATTGATGCATCTACCATACCCACCAAGGTCAAGTATACCCCTCCCAAGCAACCTCACTACAACCAGGACAAGACGCCTGAGTTCATCGTCAGACTCCTCCAGTTCCTAGTTCCCCTCGTAATCTTGGGCTTGGCTTTTGGTATCCGGTTTTACACCAAATCAACTGCAGCTTAAGTCCTGAGAGCATATTTAAGAAGCATCCGAAATAAGTTTGTATTAGTCAGCGTTGCAACCGCCTGTTATTTGAGACCAAGTGAGATCAGAATATATTTGTGATGAAATTTTCTTTTTCAATTGCTTAATTTTGATTCTGCAAAAGAATTTATCTTCATATGCCAGCTATTACTTTCCTTGATCTCTCCTTTAAAAAGAAACACTAAAGCCTCTTTCAAATATAATTATAATTTAATTTAACTTTAATAAAATCAAATATCTCATATTTGATTTAAATTTTATAAATTAATATAAATTAATTTTTTCTTTTTAATTGTTTTATATGTGATCGTAAGTGCTTAATATTTTGACAATTATTATAAATTTATAATTATATATTTTTTAATTTATTTACAATTCTCTAATTAAATAATTTATAATCAAAATTGACGTTTAATAATATATTACGACTGTTTAAACGTTAAGAATGGTAAAGTAGTTTGACATAACTCATTTATAACTTATAACCTAATAAATTAGTTATTCAATATTTTAATTGGGTATAAAGTATGAAACTAATGATTGCTTTATTCAAATCTATTCATGTTCATTTTTACTAATTAATTATTGATTTGTAATTGATATTCGAAAACAATCATTTCAAATTTCAATTCACTTTTGCAAAAGGATTTTCAAATTATTGCTAATTAGAAACAATAGAATATTCTCTCTAATTACTCTAGGTTAATAATCTTTTATTGATTTACTCAATTATCTTCATATAATTTATACTATAATTAAGTACTGTCAACTACGCTATCATTAATAGAATAGGTAATAAAGGTAATAAGTAGTATCATGATATATTAATTATCATATAAGATAATTTGGTAGTTTTAAATATAAGGACCAATTGTACAGTTATTATAATGAGTACATTGATAAACACACAAGTATTATTTCATTCAAGATCCTCATAATTAAATTAATTCAATGAACTTATTCTATAATACGTAAAAATGAAAATAGCTGTTTTTAATTTAAAAGTTGAAAAATAACATCTTTTTTCATAATTTTTGGGCTTTAGACCAGCAGTTGGAATCTGAGCCCAATCCAATGCAACAAAAAAAAAAGCCTAAGCCTAATCTAAATCCTAGTCAAACCACGTCAATCCTTGACATATTTTCTAAGTCTACTAATAAGCATTCAGTCATTTATTTAAGTATCTTCATACATTAATTTACGAAATTAAATAACTTCTTTATTCGAAAATAACATAATGTATGTTAGTTTTACAGTTCCATCAATGTTTCATCTTGATGAAACTATAATTAGAAATAATATAGGAATAGTATATAGATAAGAATTGAATATCATAATTCAAAATTTTAATTGCACAATAATTATTCTAAAGATTTTATCTTTTATTTTAAGTATTAAATATATGTTGCAAAATAAATAAAGATAAAAAATGCTTTTATTGAATAAATTAATAATGCCATATATTAATTGCAACCAATCGAAAGGTTGTAAGGGCATAAACTATTAATCTCTTACTTGTATTACAGTTAATCACCCATGTATATACTACCAAATTCATTCATATATTGATCATGTCTCTTTTGAGACAATGGTTTAGTGAAAAGATATTCAAGATTTTCTTCAACGGGCACTTGCTCCTATGTAATATCTTTTTGCTCTACTATCTCCTTAATCATGTGAAACTTTTTAAGTACATGTTTGGACTGTTGATGAGATTTTGGTTCCTTTGCTTGTGTAATAGCATAATTTTGTCACTATATAATATTATCATCTAATGAATGCTAAGAACCACTCCAAGTTTAGTGAACTTTTTAATCCAAACAACTTTCTTTTTTGCCTCAAATACCAAAATATGCTTTGTTTCAGTCACACAATTAGTAATAGTTGGTTATTTGAAACTTGACATTTGTATCATCTTAAATGGACTAAAAACTCACATCTAAATACCTTTAATCTTTTAGTTTAGCTCCTCCATAGACTAAGAAAACATCTTTAGTTCTTCTTAAGTACTTTAAGGTATTTTTCATAGTCTTCCATTGACCATTACAAAGATTGGCTTGAAATTTTCTTGTAATGTTCAAAGAATAAGAAATATTCAATCTCTCATTTATCATCACATACATAATTGATCAAATAGCCAAAGCATATAAAACATAATCCATTTTTCTTTCTGTTATTGTATCTTTGAACACACACTTTTTAAGGGGAGAAATCTCATATGACGTGAGTAAGAATTACTAGAGTAGTGCTCTAAAGGCAATCATTTTTAATACTTTTATACAAACTTTATTTTGATTAATAAAGCAAAAAGCAGTTTTCATTAATTTGATGTTCATTTATTTATGAATTGATGTTGATCTTAAATCAAATTAATGAAGTACATGATACAAAGCATAGCATGAAGGAAGTCATGACGAGATTATGATAATGAGATTCCTATTGTAATAGCCTGTTTCTATACTAACGGTTAGAACATTAGACTATTGCACATGAGTAATATCATTGAGAATTTATGAAATGCATTTCATTTACATGCATAATATTCGCACACACATATGAATCATGATTTAGAAATGTTGCAAGGATAGTATATGCACTCAATTGACATATTCTGGGTTATGAAATGTTTAAAATGGTTATGATATGATTGTGTATTGTTTATGTCTTGAATTTTGGTTTGATGGATTGCAATTAGTAATTTGGAATTAATTGTTACCATTTGGAGATTGATGAATTAATATATATAGGAAAAATGTCAAGTGGCAAGACAAGTTGATATATGGTAGTAGAAATAAGTGACATGTGGCAGTAGGAATAAGAGACAAAGGGCTTAGATAATTAAGTGGCAAATGGCTTAGGTAAATGGATGGCAAATGGCTTAGGAAAATATAAGACGAATGGGCTAGTTATGGAGTGAGAATTGGTAGCTTATAAAAGAGGACATATAACTTATTCCTTTAGATGAAAAGTGTCTTGACAAGTCTCTCAACACTCACCACACACCTATATCCACGACACACACACACATGAATGACCTTATTTTCTTTTGTTTTTGTTACATACTGTCTTCTTTTGTTTTTGGACATACACACTCAACCCTCACAACTTTGAGTTTTACCCAAAATTCTACACTTTGCCACTGCAATATACTGTTGTCTTCATCTTGTTGCTGAAACTCATTTCTATTCTCACCTTGTTCTTGGAATTTTTCTTGCAAGCTTGGAGGGCTAGGATAGCTTGTTGATTGAGGAGGAGTTAGAGCTAAACAAGTAAGTGAAAATTCTAATCTTTGTGGCATGTGTTATATAAATCTTATGACGAATGAATTGGGATGAATTACATGAGGTATTGATGATGAGGTTGTTCTAGAAATTAGTGAATGAATTGGTTACTTTTCTGTTTTGTTTTTTATGCATGAGAGCAGTAGGTTAAAGGTTGTTATATGGATAATTTAGATTGAGATTTGAATTTTAATGAAGGTGAATTTATGAAAAAGAAAGGTGCTAGTGAAGTGTTCTTGAATTTGGAAAAAACAACCCTAGGACTACATGTATGATGGTGAATGATAATTTCTATTTTGGCTTTTGATACATGAAAGATAGATAGTTTATGGGTTGCCAATTGGATAATTTGAGTTAAATTGGGGATGAAATTGATGAGGAGCTGAAGTATAATTAATGGACTATGATGAAGGTACTTTGAATTTGGTATGAAGATGTGAAAATTAGGAAAGAATTGAAGGAAAATGGATAGAAAACTTTCAGGTCACTCATCCCATGATCGTGGGAAGGTACCCCACGATCGTGAGCAATGATTTGAAAAGGAAATTTTTTTATTTTATGTGATTATTGAACCAACTAAGGACAAGTCACTTTAGTTTGGTGCATTTGGACTTAATTGGATTTTGAAATGACCCTAGTTTGATGTTGGATTAATTGGTTAAGGGTTTGATAAGTCTAGGTTGTTAATTGATGTGATAACTTAAGGAATGGATTGTCTTGATATCAATGTACTTAAATCTGGAATTTATGAGTTATTAAAGGTATAAAAGTGTTCTTATGAATGCAAATGTGATTTAAAGGATATGAGTCATGTGAATTAGGTATGAATGAATGAGAATTTAGGAAAATTTTATGAATATATAATGTTAGAAAAGGATTGGATCTAAATTACTTAAGGCATAACCTAATTGTAAACAAGTTATGTACAAGCTACAATATTTGAACGATTAAGACTTGTGATTAAGGATATATACCCGGGAAAAGTTAATTGAGCATACATTAGACATGACAAATGTACATGTGCATGGTTGAATAATTATGTGATTGATCAACTTAGTAATATGTGAATTATATGTGTATTGCATGACTAAAGAAGCACAAATTGAAAGTTACCATCCAAAAATTGCTTGGTCATCAAGGAAATAACTTAATTGGAGTGTACTGTGAGTCAACCTAGATGTGTAAACTCAATTATATGTATGTGTCTGTTTGAATTATATGTCTAGTGAGTTAACCTAGATGTTTCTCACCATGAATGAATTGATTTTGGTTAACTTTTAGTTATTGGATTGTTATTTATATGAATGTGATGATTTCGGACATTTTTTGTCAAAGGAGTTTGATATTTGGAAATGTATTGGAAGTGCTTTCTGATTATATGTGAAATGTGGAATGTGTGAATAACTGGAATGCAAATACCGGACTTAGATATGAAGAAAGCGATATATGACTTGTGTACATCGAATGAGGAATACTGAATGTATAATTTGTAAATAGTCATATCTCATTACATTGAAATGCATGAACAAATAAAGGTGTTGTGACTAGAGTAGCCAATCTATGAAAAATAGCTTTAAGCTAAGAAATGTGATAAAGAGCCTCAGGCTCATATACAATAAGCCCGATATCTGCAACAGATACGAGACAAAATTGAGCTTAGTATTTGCAACGGGTACGAGACAATATAGGCACTTTGCCACGACAAAGTAAAAATGAAATGGAATCACATGTGCACTTGCATATGCATTCTTATGTATTAAATGATCAAACTGATATGTCTTGTTGAATGATTGAATTGACGTGCCTTATTAAACTGAGGTGAAATATTGAATTGTTCAAATCTAAGAAGATTGTGATGTGTATGAATTACTGAATTACATTCTATGCTTGATAAATTGAACTTTATAATTGTTATTATGTTTTGACATGAGTGAGCGCATCGATGATGGTTCACTCACTGAGTTGTCATCAAAATTGCAACATTGTTTCTCAGGTCTAAAGAAGTTCTAGCTCCTAAGGTGATAAAGTAAAAGTATAGTACCTACATTTTGGGCACAAAATGGCTCAAAGGTTTGGTCAGCTGATTTAGAAGAGTCTAGTTAGAGTATTTTGGTCTAGCGTCCCATTTCATGTTGAACATTTTGTATGGAGTTGTAAACTCTCACATAATATGTAATGTTTATACATGAGTTATAAATCAAAATGACACAATGTATGTTATGTTTGTTAATGAAATGAAAATGCTTGATCTTTTGAAGATCTTGTGATACGTGTGATGCCATAAATAAGATAATGTGTTTGTTTTAACATGCCATTCCTATAGGGTGCTTGGATATAGTTTAGTATGTCGGGTGTATGATCTATGAGAGTGGTATGTTACATTTTTGGTATCAGAGCAAGGTTTGGCATCTTTAGGGTCATACAGGAATAGTTTAACGTGACATTTAGCGAGAGACTCATATAGTGATCACAATTGTTGTTAGGTATAGGTCATTTGTTATAGGAGATTGAGTGTTGGAATCAGCTAACCTTGAGTCAATAAGAGCCAATAGGGAGTCTCCTATGCCCCAATCTAAACAAGTTCCTCAAAGAGTCCCTGAGAAGAAAGAAAGAAGATATGATAAGCTCAGGAAGCAGAGGGTTGTGGATTTCTATGGTAGTACAGACCGTGGTGAGGCAGGGGATGGTTGGAAAGGATAGAGAGGATATTTGATTAGATGGACTGTGAGTATGACGAGAAGTTTGACTACACAGTCTCGTTACTCTAAGGTCTGACTTACTAATGGTGGAAGGTTGTTCCTAGTAGTTCTACCCAACTTTGTAGATTGACGTGGGAAGATTTCTTGAGGGTCTTTAAGGAGAATTATATGCCAATGATCTACTTGGATAGAAATATGAAAGAGTTTCTTGACCTAAAATAGGGGAATCTAACTGTATCTGAATATGAGTTGCAGTTTAATAAGTTATTGGGATATGCTACTGCTTTGATTCTGACAGAGGAAGACAAATATAGATGGTTTGAGGATGGACTGAATATGGAAATCATAACGAGATTGGTCATTACCAATTTGAGTAGCTTTATTGAGCTACGAGTCGGTTCAATCCGAATTGAGCAGTTACTGAAGAATTAACGAGGGGAGTACAGACTCTGGATTGAAGAGACAAGGTGAGTTCCAAGCTGATTTTGGCAGAAGGTTCAACAAACGCCTGAATAGGCCATCATGATCACAGCCGAGGCTGAGATAGTCAGGGTTTAAGCCGAGAGGTGGCTCTATCTATTCTGGTAGAGCTCAGATGTCTGAATTACAAACATATGGTGGGCAACCACAATAAATGCCCATCTATGAGCATTGTGGGAAGAGACATGGTGGAGAACGTTGGAAGATATTGGGAGCCTATTTACGATGTGTCTCTTTCGAGCATCAGATCAGAGATTGTCCTGCCATTTTAGGAGCATAGTCTAGTGTGAGAGCAGGGTCCGTAACTAAAATCACTATCTAGTAAAGTAGAGCCAGTAGAGCAGGACAGAGAGGCAGAGTGTAACATCCCATTACCTATGGGGAGGTTAAAATAGTAAATATGAAAGAGTACTGAGAGATTAGAAATGCACTGCATAGTCATGCATTAGATGATATACGCATACACGTGAATAGTGAACTTTTGCACATGAAAATAATTGTACATACATTCATGGATAATTTTGAGTATAATTGAATTCTGATATGATATCATTGAGAATTTGTGAAATTGTTGTATCAAAAATTTAATTGGTGAGTGTAGTTGTAAATTTTGAATTTGGTGAATTTTAGGAATAATTTTCGAAAGTGTTGATTTTTATTGGACTAGAAAAATGCCAAATTGGCAAGTAAATTGATGTATGGAAAATAGAAATAGGAATCAATGATATTGGAAAATTGTTAAAAATGACTTTGAAAATTTCAGTGATGACTTAGAAATTTGTGAGAAGATGATATTGAAAAAATTAGAGACAAATTGGAGTAAAGTTGAATTGTGATCAATCATCTAGGATATGAATCTTTAAAACCTTATAGAGTCTATCATTAGTTGAGTCCTATAACCAACCCCGTCTGATTTCATTGCCTTGCTAAGATGCATCTATTCTGTTTGATCACATTGCCTTGCTTAGATGCGTCTACTTCATCTGATTTCATTGCCTTGTTCAGATGCGTCTACTCCGTTCAATTACATTGCCTTGCTTAGATGTGTCTACTCCGTCTGATTACATTGCCTTACTTAGATGCATCCACTCTGTCTGAGAATTGATTCATCTGATTCGTCTGAGACTTAATCCGTCTAAGACTTGATCTGTCTGATCCATCTGAGACTTGATTCTTCTAATCCGTCTGAGGCTTAATCAGTCTGATACTCTGAGATTTAATTACTTCATCTGATCTATTTAAGACTTAATCATTTCGTCTGATCCATTTTTGACACTTCATCTTATTTAGCTTTTACTTAAGCATCGTCTTGATTTAATGAATTGTGCCACATATATTTATCTACGCACTTAAATTCATCAAAATAGTTCACAGACTTCTAGTATTATTATTATTTGACTTTCATCAAAATCAATAGAAGAAGTGAAGCCTTCTTGACTTAACAGACCCATTTCACGTTCCTTTTATACTTGAAAGACTAAGTTACTTTTTGACTTAGTCTTTTTTTCAAAACTATCTTATGCAAGCATTTTCCTTCATGGGTTTTTGATTCACCGAAACCTTCACTAGAGTTATATCTTGCTTTCATGTACTTTTTTCTATTCCAACTTCTTTATCTATTCCTTTTTGCCTCAAGAAAAACCTAACCTAAACCACCTTCAAGATGATGTACGTGGGTGCATGAGAGTTAGGGTTTCTTCGAGTTTTTGGAGATTTCGGAGTTTTATCAATTGAGTATCTTGTTAATCCTTTAGAGTTATTATTTTATGAAAAAATGGTGATTTATTTTCCGGTCATGAATAAGAGAAAAATAGACATTTTCATATTCACTGTGAAAAAAGGATGGAAATGTGGATCTATGGAATTTTGGTCTGAACATTTGAGAGAAATTGCAAAATGAACAATCTTGTTTCTTTTGATCGTAACTTCTTCTCTAGACATCCAAAATGAGATGATTTTTGATTTAGAGTAAATTAGAGACATAGGGCTACACATTACATGAAGAAGTTGAATTTTGATATAGTCTCTAAGACTTTCAATTTCTGGATGGAAATTAAGTATAGTGTACTATTTCAGTATAAGAACAATAGAGCCGAAATTTGGTTTTGGAACAATCTAAAAGTGATTCAATAAATTATGAATTGTGATTTTAAGGGTTTTATTGAGGTATAAACCTAAGATAAATTATACTAATGTGAGTTTTGAGAAAGGATTGATTATGTGATGAGGATAACGAAAAAATACCCGGGATTGTCATGAACATGCATTGTATATATTTGATCGCATACATCTGCATTTTTAAACACTTAAAATTGTGCAAATTTTGATATGTGTATACTGCTTGTTATTGAAGAGCAACTGGAACGTCAACCTCTAAATGTTACCGGAACTTCCAGGCATTAGCTTCGGGAGAGACTTGTGAGTAACCTAGATGGTCTCACTCAATTAATTGTTTGATTTTATTGTGATAGAATTATTGAATGGATATGATTTGATTGTGTTGATTCCAGACAATGAAGGTCCAATGATTGCGATATGTGAATGAGATATTGAAGTTCTACTTATATGTGAACGTGACAAAATAAATGTTCCATGATACGATTGATTGCGAGAGATGCATTCCATCATGAATGCATGATCAGATAATGAGAGATGTGACTAGAGTAGCTACCGAAAAAGAGCTTAAAGCTCAAATTGTGAGAAAGAGATTAAAGCTTAGAAAGTGTATAAGAGACAAAGGCTCACTATGTAAAATGAGCCCAGTATTCCCAACGAAAATGGGACAGTTATCAATGAGCCTAGTATCCACAACAAATATGGGACAGTTTAAGCACTCAGACATAACAACGAAAAAATTTGAAAATAGTCACATGAGCATTTCATATGCATTTTGATAAGTATGTTTGATTTATTGAAATGAAAAATTGCCTATTCTTAAGTGAGAATGTGATATGTGAATAATTATGCAAAGATGTGAATAAATTGTTACATGTATTGATGTGATGTATGAATTGAGTGAACCATCGATGATGGTTACCTTATTGAGTTCGCAAAACTCACCAAAATTGCAACATTGACTTTTCAGGACCGATAGATGACATTAGCTACTGAGAGATGCTATAAACCGTGTAAACTTATGATTTGGGAAGAGAAGTAATGGCTCAAAGATTGGTCAGTTGGGTTTTAGACATATTAGATTGATTTTGTGTATTTCCTCTTTCATGTAGCACATATTTATTTGGCTTTGATGATGTACATGTAAGGAATGTTGAAAGGCACATTGCAGACCTTTGATTTTTCTGAAATGAAATGAGGAAATTTTGGGTGTTAAAATATTGTGAATTTCTTAATGATGCTCATAAGAGAATAAGATATATGATGCCATGTAAAGTGAATGTTGTGATTGATCGTAGCACACCATTATCATAGGTTATGTATTGGAATGTCCTCGGGACATCCCGGTATGTACCCTAGGGTAAGGGGTGCTACAGTAGGTAGTATCAGAGTATGGTTTGGCATCCATAGGGATATATAGGAATGTTAAGCATTAAATATCATGAGAAATACAGATAATAATTGAAGTTATTGTTTATTATAGATCATCCGCCATATGTGAGCAAGTAGGCGAACCAGTTGACCTAGGATCAATAGGAGCCAGTAGGGAGTCCTCAGTACCTCGATCAGAGGAGATGCCTCCGAGAGTTTCCGAGAGAAGGGAGACGAGGTATGACAGGCTGCGGAAGTAGGGGCTGTGGATTTCTATGGCAGCATAGACCCTGCTAAGGCCGAAGCATAGCTGGAAAGAACTGAGAGAGTTCTGGATCAGACGGACTGCGAGCCAGATAAGAAGTTGGACTATGCAGTGTCGTTACTGCAGGGCCCAGCTTACCAATAGTGGAAGACTGTCCCAGGTGATTGAACCCAAGTTTGCTATATTATTTATTGACATTTTCATAGTTTTTATTATACTTTTCGGCTCCTTTTGTTTGATATTGTGCTTAATTTGGTCCAAGAGTATTAGTTTTGAATTAATGTGATTTGAGGGTCAAATTGTTACAATTAATTAACAATTGCTGTAACACCTCACTCCCCCGTGACCCGAACCCGACATTAATGGTGATATCCGAGTCCGTGCCCCGCGAGGGTAGCGTGGTACATCACTCAGTAAACTCAATATAAATCTTTTTATATTTTATTTTTTATTTTTAAAACATTCAAAAGCTCATAAACCAAAAACCAAGTTGGGTCCACTTTCATTTGTAACCATTTTCAGTCACAACAATACACTCAATCAATCTTATTTATAAACATTTCAGTGAATACATTACAATCAATATAATTTTCATAGCCTGTTTGGGGCCCACTATATCTACAAAACACTATTTTCCAGAAATTGTGGAATACATAATTGTCTAACAATAGGATGACACTAATGCAGACGTGGACTAATCCCAACCTCTATTCTTCATTTGAATGTTGTAGACATCCTATCACTTCCAATACCAAGTTTGCATCAATAAACATCCCAATTAAACAAGAATTCAACCAATAACATCATGCAGTTGATGCACAAATATCACAAATAATGCATTTAAGTAACAATTTATGCCATAAAACACAATTTTACCTATTTAGCTTTCACTCCTTCAATTTTCCGCATTTTTCACTTTACCACCATACACGACATCCTCATCTTAAGG
>JANKYE010000013.1:12033166-12046327 GCA_032467995.1 Erythroxylum dillonii
TCCTTATCTATCTCAGGATTTGAAATTTAACTAAAAAAGATTATTAAATAAATATTAATTTATTTATTTTAGTTTATAAAAATTCGTTAATTTATAAAAATTGACCAATTAATTAATAAATTGATTTTGAGTTATTAAAATAAATCAAACCTAAAAATTAAAAATCAAGACGGTTCAATATTTTTACAATCAAATCGACTTAATCAATTAATTTTTTAATTATTGGTAATTGTAAGGTAATATACTCTAATACTAAGAATTGAATATGAATCATATAATACATAATCACTTTTCTAAAATATAAAATAACAATCTAGGAGTCCACATAATATGTGGATTACGAGGAGAGACTTCCAACTACAATTGAACAAACAAAAGCAAATCTTGAACAGTTTCATGTCAAAAGTTCGCAAATATTCTTCCGTGTGAAACCTAGCTAAGCTTACCATCTGAATTAGCACCTTATTAGTCACGCATTAACAGAACGTGAGTTCCATTTCTATGATAAGACAATTTGTTTTACTTGTTAATCTCAACCTCAACCTTCCCTAATTAGAGGCATCATGTCACGCTACTAAAGGTAGGTTATAAATTAGTAGTTTCTGTCTCCTAAGAAAATTCCACTTCGCGACTAATCCATAAGTTATAGATAAATGATTGGAACAAATGCTTCCCACATGGAAGCTTTAAACAATTATCTCTTGTAGGGACTCGGGGTGGAGCAGGAAGTGGTGGTGGGCTCTTCTTCTATGTTTTTCAAAATGCAATTTGGGAACATTTTTATATGTGATATTATTTACAATGTCTTTTCTTTATTTTTTTTTAAATTTTTATTCCTTGAGAAGGAAGGTGCAATATAATGTATAATTGTTTCAAAGAAAAATTACTACTGAGGGCCATTTGGAAAGTGTCCACTTGATCTAGACCTTCATTGTTTGACGGAATTTGGAAAGTTAACTTTCCAACTGGGTCTCAAAATGATCACAGCCGTAACAAGAAAGTATTTCTCAAAAGAAGGCTTGTTTCTTTGACGATCATGTTGTCCCTCGTTCGGATCATCAGCAACCTATAAAGCCAGAGGTGAAACACTATATCGTAGGCAGCCACTAAACTAACTCAGATGCCGATCTTCAGTTCTTTGAATGGCTTCTTCCTCGAGTTGGTTCACTTGTCAAAGTTAATAAAATCTGTTACAGAAAAGCTATATGTTTCGTCAATGTAGTATTCTTTTCTTATAAAAGATTGAAGTAAAGATAGACAATTGATATTTCCCACAATAACAGTATCACAATCAAAACTATATTTTTGGGATTTAAATGTATATATTTTTACTAATAACTATTATTTTCAATCTAAAAATTGAACACGAGGAGACTTTGCATGAAGTAATAAATATTAACTGCTGTACTTTCGTAATCTTTTTGACTGGAAGTATTTAAGTGCAAATTTAACATCCCACTGAAGTTATTCCATTTACATCTAGGGTGGAATTATAGCTCCAACGGCCCCTGTAAACTTGGTTGGATTGGACTACATGATATTGAACTATTGTTATTTGGCATTCCACCCTATTGAAAATGGCAAAATGCACAAAGTATTGTGAAGTCCCTCATGTATGTATAAATTATAAACACATAAGTTTGCATTAATACTACAACAACAAATAATAGTTTATGTTAATTATAAATTATAGTTTTTTTTATATCATAAGGAAAGATATACACATATTATGCTACTAATCAGGGAAAGGAAACCTCAGTCATATCCTCTACTAGGATACTAAAGCAACCCACAGGCGGACATTGATGCCAATGAATACCAAGATCTAAGGATCTGGCATGGTTAGCTAGCCAATCCGCGGCTCGATTAGCCTCTCGATATATATGTCTAGCTTTCACAGTCCAATCGCGGTTGAGAAGTTGTTGGATCCCTAAAATTAAATTAGAGTGGGGCTTATTGGTTGTAGCGGAGACCAATAAACTGTGAAGAACAGTCAATGAATCCACTTCGAGTTCGATATTCCGATAGCCCTCATTTCAGGCGAGATTGAGACCCAAAAAAACCCCCAAAGTTCAGCACAAACTGCGGTACAATACCCGATATTATGCCCAAAACCTCCTACCCATCTGCCTTTGTTGTCCTTGAGAAGACCCCTTGCTGTCGCATGAGAAGTCGAGGGTTGGTAGGCCCCATCCGTATTAAGGCAGATCCAATTCTGTTGGAGGTGAGTCCAGCTCACCAGAGTCGCTCTCCTCACATGAGGATTCGGTATGGCTTTGCTAACCAATATGGTAGCTTGAACGAACGAATGCATATACTGGATCATGATACTGTACGGATTCACCGGCCAAGAGAACTTGGGATCGAAAAGTGACTTGTTCCACCAATTCCAGAGAAACCAACATGTTGTTCCAATATATCGGGTCATATATACCTACAAAGCTCCTAATATCTGCCAACAACAGGCTTAAATAGCAATGGAGTTCATATTAATTAAAAGTAATAATTTTCGAGGTGGTAGGGAAGACATTAATCCTGATATATAAAATAAAATTAGGAGTTCAGATTTAAGAAGAAGATTAGAAAGAAAATTGGAAAAAAAAAGGAAAAAAGAGATAGGTCAACGCACTCTGACGCTGAATAAAAATGACATCATTGTCCACGTCAGCAAGCAGATTCTTAGGTTGTTCTTTTGATTTCTTCTCCTCTCCCACTTGTCGTGGGCTTCGACTGCTCGGTAAGTACTGCTCCATACCAACACACACATACATACATAAATAAGCTTCCCTCTTCCTCTTATTTTCATACATAGTGTTTGCGTCTCTCTTCTTATATTAGAACACAACACAATTCCTTCAACGACTACCACGCCCCTATGTACGATCACACTTTCACCGCATTTCCACGCGCCGACTGCTTTCTGCACGGCCACCTCTCCCCGCCGTCTCCCGACGTTACACCGCCACCACCACATGCCTTCTCGTCGGCTCCGTTGTCACTACTCCCACCTGCCCATTTGATCATTCCTGACCAACTTCCTGGCATGGAGCTGGTGGGTGGTGGTGGCTGTCAGAGTAGCACTACTACTAGTGGTTGCAGTAGCTATGGCTCTCCAAGTTCGCTCGGGAGTTGCGGGACGACTCAAGGTTCGAGCTGCTTGATTCAGAGGAGCATTAGTAGCCATTCCCTTCACAAGAATGGTTACCATTCCCATTTCACGTCTCCCCATGAATTTTTGGATATGGAGACTAGTTCCGTTAGGAGGGTCTTCAGTACTGGTGATTTGCAGGTTAATCAATTATTTCCGTATGTGTTTTATCTTAAACTTCTAAAGTATTCTTCCAACGACAATCCATACTTGGGAATTCTATGTAACAATCTAATGATATTATTCAATTATTAACTTTCACTACAGCACATAAATTCTAACAGTTCCTCTCGGTTGTGATTTGTTTGCAGTATAATCAGAGGTCAGAGAGCCCATTGTCCAGTGAGAGCAGTGTGATCATAGAGAGTATGAGCAGGGCATGCAAGTACAGTCCGGAGGAGAAGAAAGAGAGGATTGAGAGGTACAGAAGCAAGAGAAACCAAAGGAACTTCACCAAGAAGATTAAGGTCTTTCTCTAAATTTAACCAAAGATAAATCATATTTTTAATTGATAATTACTCCAATTATCATGAACAGCAGCCGTATATGTTAGTGTAAGTGCATACTTTCTCGCATTTATGTACACATACAAGTTCTAACATGACTTTTACAAGTGGCTTTTTGCTCATGCTCACTCAGCTGCAAATACTTTATGTCAAATCCAACTTTCACTCAAACTACTATAGGATTAGAAATTGAAATAGTTGCTTTAATTTATTGGAGTGCTCATATGAATCGACATAACATTGGAACAAATGTCATTATTTTGTGTTTCCAAAGAAAAAATTGTATATAAAAACTATTAACAGTCAAAATTAGACACCATTCTTACCGCTTGATTTGATTGCCTCAAAACGTGTATTTTCATGTTTAATGGGATAATTGATCTATTGGATCATCATTCAAAGCATCTCTTTTAAGTAGCGGAGGATTTTATAGAGGGCTTGTTTCATAGCACTTAAAAAAAAGAAGAACAAGGGCGATTGTATTTCACCTTCCCCTTTGTTGTTTCTCCTTACTGTATAATTTTTTCCTTTTCTTTCCTTGAAACAATCATGATAAGAAAGCTTCTTGTACTATAACTTTTATATATGAAAAGTTTGACCCATGTACATGAAACTGCTAAAGTAGTAATTAATGATAGGTCGTCAAGTATATAATAGATATAATCATTCGCATGCAGTTTAAAGAATATGCTCTAATAAAGCATGTAAAGCATATATCTTGGTTTAATCTTCCCAAGCATTTGCCTAACCAATGACTTGAAAACTCAGTACGCCTGCAGAAAAACGTTGGCAGACAGCAGGCCACGCATCAGAGGAAGGTTTGCGAGGAACGATGAGATTGAGAAAAATCCTCAGCTTCTGCAGTGGAACAATATTCCATGCCGGGAAGAAGAAGAAGAGGACGATGATGATACTTGGATCAATTTTCTTGAAGCATTCTCCGCAAATTCCTTTGCTTAATCGTGAAAAGAGAAGCTCTCTGCTATGTTTCAGGAGACCCCTTTTTAGTAATAATCACAGTGTGGCAAAGATTCTAGCTAGCTAGGTGGCGTCTGTTATTGTTAGTGTGATGCAATTTAAACTTCTGGCTTTTAGCTTCAAATAGGTGATATGTAAATATAGTTGATTGATTATTGTGGCAGCTTCTTTTTAATTAATGCCAAGATCTTAACAAGTTTTGGTGGATCCTTAGATTCCCATTTGCCTCTAATGTGTACAAATTATCTTTGGTGGTAAAGCCTTCTCCTAACTCTTAAACGAGATTTAGTATCAATATGATGCCGTTAAATTCATCTCGAGTTCTTTGGCTCTGTTCTGCATCATACATTTTATTCTTTGGCCCCATTTTAGATCTATGCTTTGTATTTTAAAATTTTTTATCTCTAAAATGGAGATTGATTTTTTAAAATATGTATCGAAGAAATATTTTAATTAACTCATAATTTCAAGCTATATGGGTCAAATGGCTCCAAACCTACCGCCTTAAAAACCATAGCTTTTGGCATCTCCAAATGTGGTATGATTACTCATGGATTTTTAAAAGCTTACTGAAATTGCGTGGATTGATCTACCCCTTGATTAGGAGTCGAATTGGGAATGGAGAGGGCACGTATTTCTGGTTTGATAATTGGCATATGCGGAGCCCTCTCTGGCTCCAGGATGATTTAATCAAAGTTCGCAACCGCATTCCTATGGATGCCACTCTGGCCTGGGTTGTCTGGGAGAGTGATCGTTTGCAGAGATACCGGTTTGGCCACCTACTTACTAGTTATATGCACGGTCTCTCCCTTTGTAATACACCGGACCAATCATTTTGGGCAGCTACATCCTCCGGTGATTTCACTACCACTTCCGCGCGAGCCATTGGGAGGGGATTGATGGAAGAGGTCCCATGGGCTGCACTAGTTTGGAAACAGGTATTATGCCCCAAAACAAATTTTTTCTTGTGGCTCCCGATTAAAAACAAATTGAGAACAAAGGATAGGTGGTTCGGTAATTATGACCCCATTTGTGTGTTGTGCAAGTTAGGCAATGAAAGTCGAAACCACTTGTTTTTTGAATGCGAATATACCAAAGCAGTGTGGAGTCGAATCTTATCTATGCTAGGTTTCCTCAACTTTACCTATGACTGGTATGAGGTTCTAGATGAGGTTATTCATGCCGACAGACGGCAGAACTGTGTTACAATTCGAACCTCGTTTCAGATGGTTCTATATCACATCTGGCGGGAGCGAAATAGGTGTATTTACAAGCAAATGGAACAGGACAAATATATGTTATCAGATTGCATTATAAACTTGGTTCGGGAGGTCATTATTGGGCATGGGAAGCAAGATCAACTTTGTTTGGCAATGAGAAGGCGTTGGCGTATTTAAAGTAGCTTGGTGCTGTTAGTTGTGCTCTGTTTCCTATTGAGTTTCTTGTGATGTTGGCACTTTAGTGTCAGTGGTCTGAAGGTTTTTTTTCCTTTTGTCTTTCCTTTCTAAATTTATTATTCTTTGTACTTTAGTGTCCGAACAGACCACCGCAGTTTGAAATGTTTGTTGGAGCAACGAGTGGTAGATGGGGAGCATTCTAAATGGCTTCATAAATTGATGGGCTACGACTTTGAAATTCAATACAAACCCGGTTCTACGAATTCTACAACAGATGCCTTATCTCCCCTACCTGATCACATGTCCCTCTCTGCGATTTCAGCCCCGGTCTTACTTGACTCTCATGATCTGGCCGCACAAGTTGCTACTGATCCTTTCCTTGCTAGTATTGTGGAAGCTATTCTCATCCCTAATATAAATTAGAAGGTGGCCACCTACGTTACAAGGGTCGTCTAGTGCTGCCTTCGGATTCACCTTATATACCATTACTATTACAGGAGTTCCATTACAGTCCGGTTGGGGGACATGTAGGCATTCGGCGCACTTATGCCAGATTATCTACAGAATTTCATTGGAAGGGGATCAAACGCCAAGTCCAAAATTATGTTCTTGCTTGTGATGTTTGTCAGCGTAGCAAGTATGAAGCCATGGCCCCTGCTGGCTTATCACAACCCTTACCCATACCAGATAAAGTGTGGGATGATCTCACCATGGACTTTGGGGAAGGCCTTCCGAAATCTCAAGGCTTTGATTCTATTTTGGTGGTAGTCGATTGACTTTCCAAGTATGCCCACTTCATGGCCCTTAAACATCCATTTACTGCACCTGCAGTAGCTCAAGTTTTTCTGCGGGAAGTGGTTCGGCTTCACGGCATTCCCCACAGTATCATCTCTGATAGAGATAAAATCTTTATGAGCTTGTTCTGGCGTGAGCTGTTCACATTGCAAGGGTCTGAACTCAAGTGAAGCACGGCGTACCACCCACAAACCGACGACCAATCTGAGATGGTCAACCGTGGATTGGAACTCTATCTTCGCTGCTTCACTATGGGTAAACCTTCTCAATGGTTTTCTTGGTTATCGTGGGTTGAATACCACTATAACACTGCTCACCATTCCTCCACTGGCACTTCTCCTTTTCCCGCTCTCTATGGCCGGAGTCCTCCTACTCTCATCCGATATGAAATAGGGTCAGCAGCTAATGCCATAGTAGAAACTCACCTACTCACTCGAGATGCACTTTTGGACGAGCTCAAATCCCACCTGCAGCGGGCCTAACACAAAATGAAGCATTCTGCTGATCAAAAACGCCGAATCGTCACCTTTGATGCCGGTGATCTGGTTTATGTTAAGCTACAGCCTTACAAACAGTCCTCTTTGGCCAAACGCAACTGTGAGAAGTTAGCCCCTCGTTACTACGGCCCTTTCCCCATTGCAAAGCGCATTGGACAGGTAGCTTTTGCTTTAACATTACCTTCTACAGCCCGTATCCACAATGTCTTTCATGCTTCTCAGCTTAAGAAAGCCATTGGGTCACACCCATCCTCCCCTTCTATTCCCCCCACCCTTAATCCTCACTTGGAGCTTTTGGTTGAACCTGCTGAAGTGAGAGGGGTGCGTCCGGCGACTGGCAGATCAGGAACCAATGTTCTCATCCATTGGAGGGACCTGCTTGCTTTTGAAGACTCCTGGGAACCTTCTGACTTGATTGCCTCTCAATTCCCATCTTTCAACCTTGAGGACAAGGTCGCTTTTTGGGAGGCGGGTAATGTTAGACTCCCAATTAAGATTACCTATACAAGAAACAAAGGAAGGAAAGCAAAGCTGATGCTAGGTGGCTCGGGGTAGTTACCTAGGCCTAGAAAACAGAATATAGGTTTGTTACAAGTTTGTTACACTTTGATGAGAATAAATAGGAGCTTTCTGTTAGAAAAAAGGTAAGAAAAGTTGTACTGACATTTCCTTTCGGGAGAGAATAGGGGACTCTCTAATTTCTCCTCATTGTAAGGACCTTATTTTCACATATATGAAATCTGTTTATTGAGACTGTGATTACGGGTCCTACACTTGTCCATTACTGGAATTGGGAACTTGTCGGGTATTGTGAGCTTATTTAAAGCTCGGTAGTGGACACACATCCGCCAAGAGCCATCTTTCTTTTTGACAAGGATAATTGGGCTTGAAAATGGGCTTATACTATACTGGATAACTCCCGTTTCCAGTAACTTTCGGATCTGCCTCTCAATTTCATCCTTGTGGTGGTGTGCTTGACCATATGGACGAATATTCGCAGGTACAACCCCCTCCTTTAAGTTAATAGCATGATCATGAGCCCTCCTAGGTGGGAGACCCTTAGGTTCCTGAAAAGCTAACCCAAACTTGAACAAGACAGTCCGCAACTCCTTCAGCTGATCTACTTCCAAGGTTCCCATCTCTTCGGATAAGGATCTCCCAATTCTCATAGACCATAACAACCCTTTCACTTCCATTTTCTGGTGTTTCAAAATCTGTTGTAAAGCATGAGGAGAAGAAGCCTGCATGTTAATCCCCTGTAAGATGAACTCCAACCCCCACCGATCAAAAGACATGTACATTTTCTTCCAATCGACTTTCACTATTCCTAATGTTTCCAGCCAAGCAACCCCTAGGATCAAATCGGGCCCTCCAGTATCAAAAACGTAAGCATTGACACTGAACTCTTCCCTATTCAGCTCCAATTTAATCTCATTACAAATTCCTTGAGAAAAAGACCGATGTCCACCCAATCTAACTCTGAATGTTCTAGTAGATGTAATAGCAATAACCATAGCTTCGACCAACCTACTGGACACAAAATTATGGCTAGCTCTGTTGTTAACCAAAATGACCATCGGCATTTCCTTAAGCTTACCAATTAAAACCATAGATTTTGTTGGTGAAGATTTATCCCTCTCTAACATACTGAACTCCACCGAATTACACACCAGCTCCCAATCTTCCTGTTGCCCTTCAAACTTTGCTGCTGTAGGATTATTTAATTCAGCATTCGTTTCCTCACCTTCCCACACAATTAACCTATACTCCTTATCTGGGCATCTGTGAAGTGGACCAAAAGTTTGTCCACACTTAAAACACAGCCCCTTGGCCCTCCTTTTCCTAAGCTGTTCGTAAGATAAATTTCTTATTCCCTTCCATTTCGAACCTTCGAGTCGTTGATTGTCATATTTCTACAGGTCTTATTGCGCAGATCCTTTGTCTCATTTATGGTATTTCCAACCACATTACTCAGCTGATTCGGATGTTGAGTATTGAAGGCTCCAATTCTAGAATCGTAGCTTGGAAAGAAATTCCTAGGTTTGTTTTTCCATTCTGTTGGACGAATTACTCCTTCCCCAACCAATTCCTTCTCAACCTTTCTTGCGATGGAGATGAGCCTAGTCCAAGTAGGAGGGTTGTGGGTTCTGACCCTATTGCTTATCTTCTCACGTACACAAACCCCCCCAAAAAAAAAAAACAGCTCATATACCAATCTTCTGAAAAATGGCCTATCTATGATGCTACTCTTTTGAACTCGTCAATGTCTCCGTCTACTGAACCATGTTGGCATACTGATTTTAACTGTTCAATCGGGTCTCCTTCATCCTTATCTCCATAACGATTGAACAATGAGCATTTGAACCTCTCCCACATCATACATGGGTCCAACTTACGTAGAGTCATGAACTAGTACAACGTCGACCCCTCCTTGCAAATCTGAACCATGGGTAAACGAAGCTCAGACGGGATTTCATGGATCATAAAATACGACTCAGCCCTCGTGACCCAAGCGAATGGGTCATCCCTATGGAAAGCTGTGAGGTCGACCCTATGTGCGACATTCCTATATTCTTCCCATGCACGTTCTGTAGCCACCAAAGACACGTGATATCCTTGTCGATGGTGCCCAACTCCTTGCGTACCACCTGCGGGTCTGTCGTTGCCGACGGAAACTGAAGAGTGACGCATGGGTCTATCGCCACCGGCAGAGGGGGACGCATGGTGGGACGCCGTCGGATCTTCTCCCTCGTCACCATCCTGTTTCTGTGGGTTCCTGGCTAACAAGGTTTGAAACCCATCCCTCAATTCCGACTGTAGCAGATTCTGTGATTTGGCTAACGTCTCCACACTAGCCATCAAAGAGCCTAGCTGCAATCGAAGATCCTTCAAAGTGGTGTCATGCGATTTAACCATTCCCTCTTGAGCTGAGAGGGGTGATTTTTGCCTCCAGAGAGACTCCCCTACTGCGGATACTCTAGCTTCCTTTCGGGTGAGCATACAATCTCTACCCACTTGGTCTCTCAATGAAAGCACCAATTGATAGGTAGAACTTTAGAGCTTGTATTATTGACGTATTAGATAGAATTACAGCAGTAGTTCCTCCTAGAAAAATATTCTCCAGGCCAGTACAATATGTCTAAGATGATGAATGAATCCTCCTTCCTCCTATGTTCAGGCTATATTCCCTCTGCTGTACACTATACAATCTCTTTCTATAACTAACTATTAGTAGTTTGCCTAAGAACCTGCCTATGTGGCAGCAATGGTTCCTTTCCCCATCTTGCTCCTACGAATGTCGGTTTGGATGGGCTTAGGCTGAACTATTGGCTGTGACTGATTACTAACACTAGGCTGTGACTGATTACTAACACTAGGCTGTGACTGATTACTAACATGCACCCATTGTCTGCTTATTTATTAACTCCAAATCTTGATGCGATGCTCGATGTCCATGTTCAGTCTTTAAAAACTAGGCTCACTAGGTAAGGTTCGAGCATCATGACATTGTGTGACAGTAAGTCGAACCTTCAAGATAATCCTTCAATGATCCCTCTCGTCGGAGCTCTCTCAATTCTTTGATAGGATTTTCAAAGATCGCGTTCTGAATCTCTGTTCTAGTACTAAGATGTATTCTCCCCTGCTAGAATTTTTCAATGTTAGCATTCCTCGTATAAAGTTGGTGTCAGGACAATGCATCTCTTTCAAAATACATGGAAACATTTCCCGCATTGACCTTTGTCAGTGTTCTATCCAAATTAAAAGAGTTATCTCCTTTGAAAATTGGAAATTCGATTTTGTATGGCTTAGTAGGAGCGCGATATTGATTGTTATATTACGAACTCCCATGAATAATTTATCATATTTGAACACGTATTATACCTATTTTCTACTATTTTTATATGTCATTATTATCCTCTTCATATCAAGCTCGAGTATCTGACAAAACCTTTTAAGGCTTTGTTCATTTGTGCTCCGGATTTATTGTGGACGATAGAGCATATAAAATAGTTTTTAGACACTGCTTGTCTTCGAAGTTAGAATTGAACAATTTGTATGTGTTTATGAATATTTCGTTCTTTTTACATTTGCATCAATATATGTACATGAGAAATGGAGATGTTACGCTTCCTAAAAGGAAACAGAATCAATAATGAATACAATTACATCTAATCAGGAATTTGAAATTATGGAGAGAATCACTCTCTTAACGTGTGGAGGAGATTATGGAGAGAATTACTCTCTATCATGTCCTCGCAAGCGCAGCAGCCCTTGAACTGATAAGAACCTGGACAAATAGGACTCGAAGCTTGGAAAGATGATCACGAACTAGCTTCTTAGCAAGAGGTTTGGTTATTGAATCAGCACACTGATTGTTAGTATGAATATGCGAGACACGAATAGCTTTCTTGCCCACCTGGTTGTGAACAAAATGAAAGTCAATAGCAACGTGTTTTATACGTGAGTGACAAATTGGATTTGAGCAAAATAGTAGTTCCCACATTATCACTGTAGACAACAGGCGAGACATACAAGAGAAATGCTCAATTTTCCCAATAGATGAGTTAGCCAATTAGTTTCAGCGGTGGTAGCAGCAATGACATGATGATATTCAGCTTTTGTAGATGAACGAGCAACGTTTGATTATTTCGTAAGAGCTCCAATTGATAGGATGAGAACTAAGTAAGCATATGCCGAGGTAGAAACCCAAGAGTTAACATCTCTAGCCCAGTCAGTATCCTCAAGTACTTGGGGATGAGAGGAATTTTGAGAAGAGAAAAATAACCCAAAATCTGAAGTTCCGTTTAAGTAACATGACACCCTTTTTACAGCCGACTGATGATTACACTTAGCAGTAGGGAAACGCATGAATTGAGCAAGTCTTACAGAAAAAGAAATATCTGGCCTTGTAAGTGGTAAGTATTAAAGAGACCCACGAGTTTGACAATATTGAGTGGGACCATGAGGGAGAGTACCATCATCACGAGGGAGAGTACGAAATGCATAATTATCATAACATCAAAATTTTGTATTGAATCAATAATAATCAAGTTAACAAAATAATTTCCGAATAAACCCTAATCTAAAAATTAGAACTTCATGAAAGTAAAAAAAATCTAATAATTCAATTTACGCTTCAAGTTTGATTTGGAAAGTTGGAATTCTGGACGTTTTTCTTGATCTCCCTTGTTTGATCAAGATGGCTCCTCCGTTTTTGGAGTGTTTCACATTCTTAAATAATTCTTGAGGCTTATATGTTTGTTTCTAGGATTTTCCCACTTAATTTAGTTCTAAAAATAGCCCAAAAACGTCAAAAGACTAAAGAAACTCACATGCTGGAAAAACTGAAATTTGTTGGAATTGTTATCTGGTAGATGTGGATCTAATGCATGGCCGTGCATCATCAAAATTGCTGAAAATCACAAATTTGCAATGCCTAAGTGATATGCACGGGATTATGCATGGTCGTGTATCTCTTATGTGCTTTGAATATTCGTTTTGTGCTACATTTTCATGCATCATCTTCTCCTTTCTTCAATTTCCTGTTCTCGTGCAGTCACAAACACATCAAACACCTCATGAAACATAAAATTAAGATCCAATTCTTGCTATAAACCAAACAAACATTTAGAATAGATACAAACAATCACATTAACACAATTTTAAGCCTATACATATCATAATCATCTAATAAACACCTATAAACAGACTAAAACACCTATTTGTATAGGAAAATTTCGGTATGTACATCACATGCACACAGTGCGGAAAACAAAAATTTTTGTTCCGGGACCTTCCCGAAAGCCAGGATCGTTGTGTCTATATAACAATGTCAAACC
>JANKYE010000013.1:12049034-12059673 GCA_032467995.1 Erythroxylum dillonii
CATTTAATGTCATATGCTTATTTAATTAATGCTAACTTAATTTACTTAATTTAATCTAATCATGCTTAATTAATCATAAAAAAAATTTGGGGCTAACAAACGTAATAATCGAAAAAGTGTCTCATGAGCATTTCATATACATCTTGTTAAGTATGTTTGATTGATTGAAATGCAAAAGTGCTTATGCTTAACTAAAAATGTGATCCTTGTGTAAGTGTAAGTTGTGCAATAATTGTTATATAAATTGATGTGATGCATAAATTGAGTGAACCATCAATGATGGTTATCTCATTGAGTTCGTAGAACTCATCAAAATTGCAACGTTATCTTTTCAGGACCGAGAGACGACTCTAGCTATTGAGAGGCTCTACCAGCCGTGTAGATTGTGTTTGGCAAGAGAAGTCATGGCTCAAAGGTCAGTCAGCAGGGATTTTTGGATGGCTTAGATAAATTTGATATATTTTCCTCTTTCATGTAGTACTTTTGTATTAGGTTTTGACGATGTACATATAGAAACTATTGAAAGACACAATGTAGACATTTAGATTTTATGGAATGAAATGAGAAAAAAGTTAGTTTTAAAATATTGTGGTTTTTCTATTGACGCTTTATAAGTGAATATTGATATGATGCTATGAGAAGTGCATGTAGTGATCGAAAGTAGCTCACCCTTATCGTAGGTTATGTACTGGAATAACCTCCAGGCGTCCCGGTGTGTACCTTGCGGTAAGGGGGCGTCACAAAAAACCTTATCATGAATGTCCCCTAGTTACTCAACTAGGTCACGTTTTATTAATTAGGTAGGTTGGAATGCCATTATAGCCTTTTGACAAGATGACAAACATTTTTCGTAAATTCCCTTAGTTACTCATCTGTATCATATTCTCAACTAGCTACTAGCTCTATTCATAACCCAAGCGACATTGGTATTTATTTAACACACACCTTTTTTTTAAAATTCACATAGCCTACCTCACTCTTTTTTAATCAATCATCCTCGTGAAAGGTTACTAATGATGCTAACTCATTCAATTGACTTATAATTATAAATGTATATAATCAATTTCCTAAAGTGAACAAAATGAATTTCATATCCTAATTAACAGGCATATTCAACCAAAGGTATTTAAAACATAAAATTCTCAAGTCAGTATGCCTTTATAAATTAAATGACCATGTTGAAAGCTAAACTAATTCCATTAAATTAATGCCATAGAAAAATTCACACAATTCACACATGTAACATCTGTTTATAAAATGTCAATCTAATCAAAACAAAGACAATATGATATGCGAAAGTCACACACACGACATATCAATGCACAATCCTCCCCACACTTAGACAACACATTGTCCTTAATATGAGAAAAACAAATGGCACATAAAGGAAAATAACAAGAAAATAAATTAAAAAAGAGCTAGAAACCCATTAAGGATATCGAGATGGTGATGGCGTGGGCAATGAAATTTGAAGTCCTTCTATGCCATAAAATTCCAACACTTCACTCCCTACAAAATAAAAATAAAAATAAACAAAGTACCAAAAAATTAAATCAAAAATAAAATAATAAAGTAACAGAATCCTAATTCTTGGGTTGCCGCTCAAGTAGCGCTTAGTTAACATCATTAGCTTGACATGCTCTTCCTTCTATGCTCAACTTGGGTCTATTATGAGTATCTTGTTTCCACCTATGTCACCCAATTTCAGTTTAGTAGCCTGTAAATAAGCTAAATATTGCAAGATAATAAGAAGGGTATAGTTAATCAAATTAAGAAAACTTAATAAGTTAAGTAATGTCTTTTTCGATAACAAACTATCAACAAAATAGGGAATGATGAAACTCCAGAATCTTCGGTTGAATCCAACAATTTGTCATCTAAGAAGGTGAATTGCTTATGTTCTTCTTCAATCATCCTCGTCCCCTCTTCTTCTTCTACTTCTTGAATAGAGACTTCCTTATATGCTTCAAGTTCTATATCCGTCGTCATCTGTTCTTCTTCCTCTCACTCCTTTAAAGATTTCACCACATCAATTCATATGAATGAGTTGCCCTCCTTTAGATTCTTTAATATCTTATTCATATTGAATTTTACTTGTTCATCCCTTTAAAGGATGGGGTTGTCTTTGTGGATGTTTACCAAAGCTATTCCAATGTTCAGAAATGGTATGCCAAGAATTAATGGACAATTTTTATCCTCTTCAAATTTTAGTATTACAAAATCAATAGGAATGATAAACTTGTCCACTTTTATAGGTACATCATCCACTAGGCCAAAAGGTTTCTTTATTGATTGATCTACCAACTGAATAAGCATAGAGGTTGGCCTCACATCACCTAGCCTTAATTTCCTTAAAATCGATAAAGGTATAAGATTAATATCCACACCTAAGTCACATAAACATTTTAAACTCTCTACATTACCAACTATATTGGGTATCATAAAACTCCCTAAATCTTTCAACTGTGAGTTCATGTGGTTAGTAAGTAAAGAGCTGCAACTTTCTATCATGGCTACCATTTGATTGTCATCCTAAGTCCGCTTGATTGATAATATGTCCTTGAGAAACTTTGCATATGTGGGTATGTTTTTGAAAGCTTCCACAAAGGGTGAGGTAATTTGTAATTTCTTCTTCTTTTCCACAAACTTTACAAATTGTATATCCAATTTATTCTTTTGAAGTCATTGTAGGAATGGTATTTTTGGTGGGTAAGGTGGAGTAGGAACATAAGGAGGTCTTTGTTCTTTTCTTAATCCTTTTTCTTCTTTTCTTAGTCCTTTAGAAGGTAGGGTTTAACTTGTTCTTCTGCTAGTTCTTCTAGCTCTTTCCCACTCCTAAGTGTGGTCGCTTTAAATTTCTCTCATGAATTTACTTTTATATTGCTCAGAAAGCCTTCCACACTTCTTATATAGAATTTATTGGCAAGTTAGCCAATTGAACCTCTAGATTGTGAATAAAAGACGCTTAAATCTTCAATACTTGTTTGAATTTTCCTTCTAGACTTATGAGCTTGTCCAATTTTGAATCCTATGAACTGGACTCGTCTTGCTAAAATTTTAGTAGATCTTGATTTGACATTTGAGTCTCCATATTATTAGATCAAAAGAAATTCAGGTAGTTCTACCCCCAGTATTGTACTTATTCCAATAAGGATCATTAACTCATTGACCAACTTGTGCTCCCATGAAGTTGAGTTGTTGCACATTGTTGTTTTCCAATAGTAAGCAATCAACAATGATATGGCTCTCTCGTTCGCATATATCACATCCTTGCTGAATTGCTTTGAACAGAAAGAAAGAGCCAATTTTCAGGTTGTTTAATTGCTTAGTGAGGATGTCGATCTTAACTTGCAATGCTGTCACTAAATTTGCAGCAATCCTTCCTTTGGGGTGTTGGAAGGTTGACTGCTTCTACTTCATTCCGATGTCAAAAAATAACTATTGTTTGCCATCTTTTTAAACAAATTGCGTGTTGGTTGCAATACTCGTCATGTAATTCCTTGATGATAGGCGTTGAACCTTGGCCTCATGAAGTCCATAAGGATTCTCTGTAACATATTTACTCCACCATTATTCTTTCTAGATCTTCTTGGCATTCAATTCTTCAGATTCCTCATTCTTGCCGTGTGATGATGTGTCCAACTTTCTTTTTTTTTCTTATTTCTTGGGATTGGGCACCTCAATCACACAAGAAACGGTAACAATTCCTTAAATCAAGGAATTAACATCATCCTAATGTTATTGTTCCTCGATAAAGGCATCAAAAACTTGTTGAGCAAGTTTTATATATAATAAAACTCCTAATATCTGCAAGTATATAGATCGTAACTTGTAGTATTGAAAGGAGTTGATCCCACGAGGAACTAGCTAAAACGAATTGAACCTAATTTTATCTAAGATAATAAAATATGATATGAGTGAAAAATATAACAGAAATTAAATAAAATCAAACAAATAGAAAATAATAAGTGAGTTGCCAATTGAATGTATGGTTGATCAATGATGAATGCTTAGGATTTATTCTTTCATTATTTTGTTCCCTCAACTCTAATTGATCCAATCATATGTCAATCCTATATTTTCTATGGTGTTGATTACTCTTGCTCAAGACCTAATCAATTAACCCTAATTTAATATGAAAATACCAAAATTTGCAACCTCTCGACTCACAAAACTTTCCTAACATTTTCATCTAGATCTGATGTTATATTAGATAATCAAGTTCTCACACAAGATCTCTTTAAATGATAGTTGATTTGATAATCGCGTGACTTATTAAATTACTAACTCTGGTTACACAATTTAATCATATTAGTTTTGACTATACTCTCTTGATTTATTATCAAAGTATGAAATGCACAATTATCACAACACTAGAATTCTGTACTGAACCAATAATAATCAAGTTCACAAAATAAATTTGGAATAAACTCTAATATAGGAATTAGAACTTCATGAATGTAAAAAACATATGAGACTTCAGTTTACCCATCAAGTTTGATGAAAATAACAAAAGGAAAGAAGGAAAAACTCAAATGGAGCTTGATTTGGAAAGCCAGAATTCTTGACGTTCTCCATGATCTCCCTTGTTTGATCCACTACCGTAAGATGGCTACTCCATTTTTTTGGATTGTTTCACATTCTTAAATAGTTCTTGAGGCTTCTAGGTTTCTTTATAGGGTTTCCCCATTTAATTTGGTTCCAAAAATAGCCTCAAAATTTTAAAAGACTGAAGAAAATTAAGTTTTGGAAAAGCGGAAATTCATTGGAATCGTTGTTTGATAGATGCATGATTTGATGCATAACAGTGTATCATCAAAATTACTGAAAATCATAGATTTACATTTCCTAAGAGATGTTCACGGGATGTTGCATAGCTGTACATCTATTTTGTGCTTTGAATCTTCATTTTGTATCACATTTTCATCCGACTTCTTCTCCTTTCTTCAATTTCCTATTTCCATACACTCATAAACATATCAAACACCTCAAGAGACATAAAATTAGGATTGAATTCTTGCTCTAAACTAAATAAACACTTATAATACATACAAACACTCATATTAACACAATCCTAAGCCTATACATACAATAATCATCATATTATAAACTACACCTATCAGTTTGCAGATTCAAACTATAATCAGTTTGTGATGTATCACTAGATGATTTTCACTAGCGGAGGCAAGGAAACACTCAATCCCTTATTTGGCTAATTTATGGTAAATTGTGAAGCACAGGTAAGTTTTCTAACCTATTTAGTAAGCGTTATGTGTTAACAAGAAAACAATTTAGTAGAGTTGTCTTTTCCTTGTTATGCTTGAAGAGTAGTTGATTCCATTTAATATGGAACATTGCTTATGTATCCCACTCTCATTTAATAAAAGTATTTTTTATTTCTAAAAAAAAGCTCTTAACTTTTCAAATTAAAATATCATACCTTATATGACATATTCATGAATTATCTCTAATAAACACATTCTAGTTTAATTTTTAAAAGAAAAACTTTCTAATTTACTTGTAATAACCTTAATAACAAAATTAGAGTAAAAGATATGGAGCGTTCACGTGATTTAAATAATTTAAAATTTTTAATTTTTAAAAATTTTAAAAAATCATTGCAATTTTTATTGGTGAAACACACATGACAAAAATAACACACGTCGATCAACTAAATGCTCTTATTTTATGCATTAGGAAGAAAAGAATTTAATAAAGTTTTCACATGCGAAACAACTTATGAAATTTGGAACACTTTGAAAATTACATATGAGGAAACAAGTCAAGTAAAGAAGAGCAAAGTGAGCATGCTAGCACGTCAATATGAATTGTTTCAAACCAAACATGATGAAAGTATAACTAGCATGTAAGCTAGATTTATTGAAATTATTAGTGCTTTCAAAGGTTTTGGAAAGACGTATACTAATGTTGAAATGGTAAGAAAGTTGCTTAGGTCACTTCTAAAGAAACTGAAAGCTAAAGTGACGACCATACAAGAAGTCAATGGTCTAACAATGTTACCATTAAATGAAATTATCAGATCTCTCCTCACATATAAGGTGAGGCTATAATTGACATAAAAAGTGAAAATGCTTCTAAAGAAAAAGGGCATAGTATTCAAAGTTTGAAGAGATGAATCAAATGTAAATCTATAAGTGGAAGTGATGATGAAGACATCACCTTTATTAATAAAAGGTTAAATAAATTTTTGAAGACAAAGGATTTCTTCAAAAAAAAAAAAGGATTTCATATAAAGTGAAGGTGATCCAAAACATAAATCTTGTATTGTTATTTGTTTTGAATATAGAAAACCCAACCACATGAAGTCATAATGCCCTTTACTCAAATATAATGAAAAATGTGAAATAAAATATAAGAAAGAGAAGAAGGACAAAAAAAAGAAGAAAGCACAAGAAGTCTCAAATTAAGATGTCATAAGTGAATTCAAAAATAAGTATTCAGAAGGAGAGATAACTCAAATTCACTTTACAAATATAAACAATGATGAGGTAAAATCCATTTCTAATTTATGTGATAGTGATAGTGATGCACGTCAAACAAACCAGAAAATAAATCCTAACTCTGCACACGAAATTTGAAGCAGTGGTGAGTAGGGATCGTTTCTATGGAGAGTGTATGTCTAGCTTTCGTAATGAGTGACTAAGTGTTTAGGGTATTTGGAGGGGGGGGGGTGCTTAGATTTGATAAAGTAAAATTGATTAAATGAAAATGAATAAAATCAAACTGTGGGAAAATGATAAGATTGACTAATTAGTTTAGAATCCAGTTCTCGATTTAATCTCGATCTACATACAAATGAGCACACTTAATCTTCATGTTGTTCTCATACCTCTCTTAGAAACTATTAATCGTAAGTTAATAATAAGCTCTATTAACCCAAGTTTTCCATTAAGTCGTATATAATCCAAATAAGCTCTTTAATTAGACTTAGTTATCAAACAGACTATAATAAGCTCTCTAGATTTATTATGACAACTGCATTATAAACTAGGAAAATAGGCTAATGTAGACAACAACCACATAAGCTCAGGCCTTCTAACCTATGCTATGTTATCCCTAATGATTTACAACCATTAGTGTATCACAAATGAATCATAGTTACAAAAATTACGTATTGTATTTTAGATTCTGGCAATAGGTCCATACATAAATAATCTATTAAGAATGAGAAGATTAATCATTCATATATGAATACCCAAAACTTTAAGTAAAGAACAACAAAAATAAATTATAAAGAGAGAGAACAATAATACAAGCTGAAGAGATGCCCAAATGTGTTCTTTGACATAGATTTCCCTTTCGAGTTGAAATGAACAAGGTTAGTTCTTTATAGATCTTGAAGAACTAAGTATTCTGCCCCTTCATACTTTGTTTAAGACATTCACAGTTAGTTACACTGGCATAGGCTAACCGTATATGTAAATCTTCCCCCAGATTGTGTTTTTACACGATCTTGGTGAGCTACATAACTAGTTACACGATCGTGTAAGTTACAGAAGGTGTTGAAACAATCCTACATGCTTTCAGAGAGTTTCACAGTCCTATGCATGGTTGTGTAAGTTACAGAAACTTCAATTATTTCGTTTTCTTGTCCCATCTTCACCCCAATTCATCTCCTTCTTACTCCACAAAGGTAAATAAGGTTGAACATCAAGAGTGTGGCTCAAAGGATGAGCTTTTAGCTCATTTTAGTTATTGTGCTTCCAACTTGTACCTAAAACCAAACATGAACCAAAATAAGTATCTTAAGCACTTCATAACATTAATCACTAAGTAATAGGGAGTAAATATATAATCAATTAAGCAATCATCAAATAGTGATTTATCATATGATGAACTAAATGAAGGTTTAGAAATCATGTGTAAGAAAAGGAAGGAATTATCCTCCAGATGCAAGGATGTCTAAAATATTTATATGCATGCCTGAATGGGAATAAAAAGTTTAAAAGTGAATTACATAACATTAAAGCAACCAACAATGTGATCATTGATGACAATCATACATTAAACACTTCAAAGCATGAAAATGAGACATTGCAGAAGGATACCACTTACGCACATTAGTTAACAAATTTTTTTAGTGGTCGATCAAAGGCCCATTCCCATAAGAATTTTTTAATTCTAGTGATTTTGTACCTTATTTGGTTGATAACTATGGTCGACTATAGATACTGACTGATCAGTGAAGTTGTGTGGTTGACTCGCCTTCATGGTTTAAGCTCTGCTCCTCCTTTTTTCTTCAAGTTTTCACCTTAGTTATATATATCTTCCAAAATCTTAGAAAACTCACTCTATTCTTTGGAAAACACCATCCCCGAATTCATAAAAAAATCCTATTTGTTGCATTAAATTAAAATTTTGTCATTGTTAGGCTATAAGTTTGGGAATTTTCAAAATTTTTCTTAATTAAGAGTTATCTTTCCAAATTAATGCTTCCATAATTAAATTGTAAAAGGATTCAATGTTGTTTCCCTTTTAATTATATTGATACATCTTTGATTATGTTCAGTTTTGGCATTTTGTGCATTTTTTCATACTTCTATTTTTGAAATGTTTTGTGGAATTCAAAATTATACTCTTTTATGAAATTCATGATTAGATATTGCATTTACGATTTATTTTTTACAATTCATACCTCCAATTTTTTAAAACTTTTTAATTTTTATTTCATTGAATTTTTCAATTTATGCATAACCTCGAAATTGGGAATTTTTATAAATTAGATATAACTAGGGGTGCTTGTATCAAAATTAACGTTTTTAACCTTTAAATTCCTAATACCTCTTTTTAATAAGGAAGTTTATTAATCATAATAAAATTTATTTTGATTTTTTATCCCAGATAGTTTGATGTATAACACTTTTTATTTTTCATTTTTAGATAAATGATTTCTTTTTTATGATTCCAAAAGTGTGTAAAAATTGGTGATATTAGATTTAGGAGGAGTGATGACATTCAGAAGGAGTGACTTTTGTATATGTTATGACTTTTGCATATATAATATTTTTAAACTTTAGTAAATTGTTTTATCTATGTTTGTGGTAATTCTTTGAATTTCTCTTTTTTCCTTGTTATTGAATTATATTTTATGCATTAATTAAGGGGGAGCTAATGATTATCTCAATATAGAAAGTTGTTTGTATGTTTAATTTTATTATTGAATTCTAATATGCAAAAGTCTTGTCATCATTAAAAAAGAGAAGATTATTAGGCCAAAGGAGGTTCTAATAGATGTTTTGATGATAAAAAACATAAGTAATGCTAATGAATTTATTATTTTAATAAGAAAGAATATGATAACAAGATGGATGTTGGAGTTATGTAAATATAGTGCCCTGAAAAGCAGGTGTATTTACTTATAACTTAATTATCTTCCAGTTACTGATTGTAATGAAAATATTTATTATTAATGAAACAAAAGAGTTTGGTTTTATATGTATGAGCATAATAAAACTAGTCATAAGGTACCGAGATTCTTTTGAAAGTAATATACATATACATAGAGATGTATCTAAAATAATTGATTCACAGTTGAATAATCAAGTTAGTCGTTTGATTATGACTTAGAATGTAGTGTTGCGATTTATCTCCATGTAAGTAAAGGATTTTACTTGTTGGACCCCGTTTTCGGAGCCCAAGAATCTGGAAACGGGGTCCAACATCTTGAGATTACAACACTAGCTTTCTTGCTACTATTATCTATACTGTTTAAGCAATCTTTATCAATCAACTATTATCATCGTCAATGCTGTTTCAGTTGTTCTTAACACCTCAATACGATCAATTTCAACTATTCTTAATATTTCAATAATTTCAATTTCTGTCACACTTTACGTGATCAAAGTATCATATATAATAAAACACAATGAAATAAGAGGCATATTCGTTTACTCTTATATTTTGGTATGTACCATCAAGATCATTACATCTTATATTCAAAAGTAATTTCAGCAGGTCACCAATTTATATCTCATGCTACTGATATGTCAATCGTAATTCATTCCGAACAACCTCTGAATATTCTATGACTATTCAAAATTACTCCTCAGTCGTAGTTACCTTTTGAGCATAATCACCTATACCATACTTCGCATTACTCTAATTCATCTCATAATTTTAACTATAGGGATCATAGATTATCTCCTATATCATATCCAAATATAGATCTCATATGTACTTAATCACATTAGTCACTAATGTAACCACATTATTAGATATGTATTCTTAATAACTGGTCGACATAACCTTGAGAACTTCTACATATATCACTATCATTTGTTTCATTTTCCATACGTACCTTCTTAATCAATTTAAAATTATAGATGCATAGCCATCTTAAAATTCTGATCTCAAAGTCACTAGCACAATCTTATGCCAGATCATAAATTCTAAGTTCAAATTTTCAATTCCACTTTTCATGTACGCCTTAAATCTTGTCATTTCCACCCCTGTCTTTATTTCTCTTCCAGTCAATTCATGAAAATATTTTCACATCCATATCAATTCAAGTACATACCAACAATAAAATTCCATTACCATATTGATCGAGCCAAGTTTATACTATAAATTGGCCTCACTTTCTTATCTGTTTATGCACTTGTTGACTCCTAATTAATGA
>JANKYE010000013.1:12085241-12097316 GCA_032467995.1 Erythroxylum dillonii
CATGACTCAATTCAAAACAAACACTCATCACAAACAATTCATAAGTCATAACTTAACACAATCAAAAACAGGGCATATACACATATTTAGTCATCCAATTTCTTCTTCAACACATCATCCAAAATTGTAATTCTCTCAATACATTTCCATGAGTTAGACTCATGATACATGCTCAAAACACAACATGAATGTCTCATAAGAATCAATGAAAACACATACATAAGCCTTTTACAAGCATGGTCCAATCATCACTTCTTCAACCTAATAACTTCAATTATGCAATATTTATGACATGAAACATGAAACTTACTTGAGCAAGCCCCTAAATCTTCAAATCTTCAAAGAAAATACCAAGACATAGTTTCACTCATCACCATCGATCATCATCATCCAAAGTGATAGGAGTAAGTTTGTATGGAGAACAAGAAGAAGAAAATAAGATGACAAGAAAACAAGAAGAAGATGGTAGCTAGGCTCAAGTGATCAAAATTCTAGAAGGAGGATGATCCACGAAGAAGAGAGAAGGAAATCACCAAAGCAAAACTCCAAGTCACATGTGAAAAGCGGGTATCGTGAGTGAGCAATGGAGAAGCTTAAATTCAATGTATACTTAAGTTTAATGAAATAAATACATGGCTATAAGTGTGTCATGTGTCAAGCTACAATCAATTCTTCTCAATTAATCATTTCCAAGCCCAATTTCCAATAAATTCCACTTGTCAAAGATCCCTATACCCATATGACCAAAATTCAATACCATAGGCACTAAATTCTAATACCGGTTATCAGTGGGTCTGCCACTCGGTATTTTTCCTAGTCCGAGATTTACCTCAAAAAAATTTCAGAAAAATTCCTAAAACTCTCTAAAATTATAAAATCAATAATGACACTCTCCAAAGAAAGTTTCAAAATCAATAACTCATAATTCTCAAAATATCCACTCACAAGTAAGACCAAAGATACCGGGAAAGTCAATATATGCATGTACAAATAATTTCATATGCAACAAATTCATTTTCACATTATAAGTAAGTCTCTATATGCATGAACATGCAATTGCATTTCTAAGCTTTCACTGATTACTCATATTTACTATTTTACCTTTCCCGCTGGAACCGGAATGTTACAATAGCAATCATTGACTTGGTTGCTATAAGATTATTGTTTAGCAACAAAAATAATTTGGTCACAATATGCATAACTATAGCAACCATTCTAACATTACAGCGACAATGAAATTTTACATTAGCAAGTATAAATTTGGTCGCTAATAATTTTACCTTTAGTGACCAATTTTAAATGGTTGTTAATAATGCATTTTTAACGGCCAACGTAATAACTCGTCATTGAGCACTTTTAGTAACAACCCAATAGTGACCACCTGTGACTAATCCGATTTTGATTATTATAACTTTTAACGATCATTTTCTTACTTTTAGCAACCATTAATAATAGTTTCTGGTTCCATGGGCAGCGTAAACCACCGGAACACAAATTTGAGTTTGTGAAGGCAAACATAAACCTGGGTAGTTTCTGACCACGTTTCACGATGAAAACAGTTTGAAGCTGCAGAGGTATGGCTGCGTCAGTTCCCAAAAGGAAATACCTCAATTCATTTACTGGTGTCTAGTCCCTTGGATCTATGTTCTCACTGAGTTTTTGTCGTTATATTTCTTTTGAATTACGCTGCTCTAAACAAGATCTTAATCCCAGTGGCCGTGGCCACAAAGAGCCAGCCTGCCAATTTTTTTATCCGTCAGCAACAAATTCATTCTGGTAACTTACCTTGCTATATTTATCATTGTTCTTGTATGTGATTTAGTATCACCGGAGAATCTAGCGTTCTTGTACTTGTACAGTTTTCTAAGTTGGGTAATCGCATGATTCCCTTCATTTTTTATGTAACATTATACGTTAGGTTCCAAACTCACCATGAGTTTGTTTATAAAACATTAATCGCTTCGTTCATTTAAGAGAGCAGATAACTACAATAAACTGTGTTCACATGTACTTTGTTAAACCCATCTTCAATAGGCAATAGCCCATTTCTTGTCTTGGAGAACTCTATGGTGTGTTTAAAGTTGATATCTCAGTTCTCAACCTCCGTACAATTTAAAAAATGTGTTCTCATGAACGAAGAGATGCAGGAATCGGCGGCGTTGCCTTTTGGGAGAATCGATTACTGCATTTTTTATGCACTTGCTAGTATAAGTATATCTGAAAATTTTTAATTGGCTAGTTATAAATAGCTCCACCTAGATTATAAAACAAAGGACTCCAAAACATTTCTTTGCTTATTACGCCCTTCCTTATCTCTGAAATGTTTAGGTATCTACTGCAATCCTTTCCTTGTTCAACGAAAGTATTCGTGCTTATACAGCGGCTCAAGATCAGCCTCGTAAAAACCTTACATTCTTCGAGGAGATTCTACCCTGTGGAACTCTTGATGATTGACGGATGTGCTTGCTCCATAAGACGCTCACTTGGAGACTGATTACTCCACCTGTTCCAAGAGTCTCTGGGTTACATACTTCACAAGTGGTACAGCACTAACTAATAATTCTTAGATGGATAAGAACGGAAAAGCGGGAGGACGTGAAAGAAGGATTGTATCTAGTTAAATTAAATAACAATAAATGGCATGTATCAATTCCGCGCTTAATTAGGACTGGTAGGGCTTGGAGATGCGAGCATAATGATGATTGGTTGATTGACGGAAAGCATTCACACGTTGGCACCTGTATGGCCCCTCTCTATATTACCCTAGGGCCTATGGGAGGTTGGAAAACTTTTTAAAATTTTACAATCTCCCTCGCCCCAAAACTTATTTGATATTCGATCCTCAGTGTTTTGATAATTCGGAGGTGCGGTTCTTTAAGAGCAGAAGCAGCTAGGCTAGGCTAGGCGTACCCTAGGGTTAGGGTATTCAAGAGATTCCCTGAAAGTAAAAAGTTTGAAAAAACGTGTCTGTCTGGTCCTAGTAGCAGAAGGAAGGATAAGCATCCAATGTTAATGACTCCCCCTTTTAAGTGTGCGCAGTCTTATGATTTATTTGCCAGCAAATAGGAAGAAAACCAAGAGGAAACTCATTTTAGTATAACAGATTACTCTATCACCTTTATTAGTTTCTATCGGCGATTAATTAATAATTAATTATATTAGCAAATTTGGTTAATAATTAATATCATTATTTATTACAAATGTGTGGTAAAATTAATTATTTAGCATTAATTATTGATATATAAAATGACTTATGAAGGAATGAATTAAAAAATTATAAGCGCATGAATATTATATATTTTAGTATTTCATTTAATATTCTTATAAGAATTTATAATTTAGATATTTAATTTTACTAAAATTAAGTTTATAATCTTAATAAAAAACATAATAATAACAATAATAATCTTATGTTAAATTTTTTGTTAATATGAATGACTACAANNNNATGAATGACTACAACATATTAATATTTTTTATATAATATGTATGAATTTATTATTTAATAAATTAAAAAAAATTATAATTATAGTATGACACAGATAAAAATATATAACATAGTTCCAAATTTATAAAAAAAAGAGAGTATAATCAGCTGTTTTAACTATTAATTTTTGGTAGATCATCCATGAAACTTTTTGAAATCAACTTATTTGGGTTAAATAATTTAACCAATAAACAATTTATCAAACACATCAATAACTTTTTAAGATGGATAAAAAAAAACTTTTAGTCCATAAATTAAAAGGCAGTGGATAAGTTGTTTGCCTAAATTTCTTTTTTTTATTATTATTTTGTGCATTTATTTATAAAATAAAATAGGGACAGAAAAACAAAAATAGGTGATTTAAATTTTATTTTTAGTAGTCGTGCACTTGTACATTTTCTCCATTTCTATTTAAATCAAAGTATATGATAATCAAATCAAGGAGTAAACTAAATAAGGCAAATTTTGACATGATAAGAGAGCAACTCGTGTTTAATTGTATACAAATTGTAAGGTATGAAAACATAACTCTTTAAGTCTTTGGTAACTATTCATAACTCTCTGAAGAAGCTTTTAATTTTTTTTGGACGATCAATTGCAAGCTCGTTCGTTTTCTCAAAAGTAGAACTATTTTTAAATTATAGCTTTAAGATTTTGTTTTTAATAATATACATTATTTAAAACTTATTTCTTCTAAATTCGATTTTCAAAGTTTTGCCTCCATGAAATGTTTCTCTGAATATAACCAAAATTTCTTCACTAACTCCGTTATAAACACAAGAAACAAAACTAATGCTCAGTGTTCAAACAAGTAGAGGTTATTGTGCGCAATTTTTTCCAATTTAAGGCAACTTCAGAAGTGAAAATGTGGGCATTGACTTTACTCTCATATCAGGCTTTCTTGGATTCTAAACTTGCACAAATTAACCTGTTATATATAGATATAAATATATATAGAGAGAGAGAGAGAGAGAGAGAGAGAGGTTTATAGTTTATACTACCTGTGTCACTACTGGTAGTTTTGGCGGGAAATTTAGGTAAGTGAAACATAAGATTCGTCGTTCGTACAGTATTTTTTGGAGTTAATTGATGATGATGCAATCACTTTGATAATCGTGCATAAAACATTTCGGATCTGTACTGAAAAGCCCTAAAATTGGGGCCGAAACATTATTATTTATAGTGGTAAGGTAACAATAACATTGTTGTCTATAAAGAGTTGGTGAGCATCCCAATGAAACGAGGAGGTTAAGAGCAGTAGTAGTAAATTAGCAATGATTTGGGCGACCCAAATGCTTAAACTTTATCAAGGCCATCTTCCTTTTTCTTCAGTTGCATGCTTTCTGCTAAACTTTCAACTCAGTTACTACTACTTTTATTTTTCCTGCTAATGTTAATTTACTTTAATTAATTAAAATGTAAATCTCTATCTCGGTCCGTGTGATTTGAGTTTTTCAAACTTAATTACTGTTTGCTCTACTTTATTTGTTGTTAAAGTTCTGTGTTCCCTCACCGGTGACTAAACTCCTAACACGTCAATTATAGGATTTGATGGACAGGACACGGTAAAAATTTGAAAATGCATCTTGTTTTTAATATTGATTTCTAAGCGGTGGGTTATTGACTGAGGGCATGTTTGGTGTATCAATGCACTTATCATCACTGGTATCTTTAAACTAGGTATATCTCTACAGTCTCCTCTTCACTCTTGAACACATACTCTGCATCCTCAGTCAACGTATCACTCTCTTGTTGGGATATTCTGGAGCTATATATCATCTCTCAAAAAATTTGAAGCACTTTACATATCAATTTTTAGATGATGAAAAGGAATCAATTTTAACTCTTTTTAATTGGTGCTTCCACTTTTAGTTTAATTTTTCCTTTCTTAAGTCGTGGAGTTTTGTAATCATTTTTATTTTATAATTTTCTTCATAACAAAGAAACTTCACTGTAACAATAACAACATCCCAATTGAAGTCTCACTAAATATGAAGTAAGGAGAGGTTCAAAAGCATACAATCTTATCCTTAATTAGTAGAGAGGTTATGAACCTACAATATAGATAATAAAACAATTAAGAGGCCTCTTTATAAGTTATCTATCCATGTTCGTGGCTATGTGAACTATATCTTCTAAATTCACATAATAATGTACATTGATAACATTGTTCTAGGTTTAGTTTAGACAGAAAATGAGCCATTGTTGCTTTTTAGTCTTCCTCTATATTCTTCGTAAACTATGCCAATTAGATCTCATTGTAGTACTCCTTCACACCCTTACAATCTTGAGTTAAAGTTTGTAGCCTTCGATTTAGATTCCTACGGTAGAAACTTGGAATAAATTAATTACTCATCATTAATTTTACATGCTCCACATCTTGATAGTTGGCTCTCAGTCCCTTCTCCGAATGAAGATTTGTTGATCCCACCAATTTATGGTGTAATTATTAAATTTTAAGATTGCCAATTTAAATTTTTTGTCCTGTAAAAAGTTGTAACAATCAAACACTAACTCCATATTTTTACCACTCTAAATAGGTATCAGGGTTTATCCTTCCTATAGAAAGCATAAGAATTTTTTTAATAACTTCTCTTAACAAACCCTTTTTGTTTTTTTATGATTAACTTGTAAAAATCAAAGAAGAAAAAATATGTACATTTAATCAACAATCTTTTCTAAAATATTAAGAACAAAAGGAACACCAAGGAAAATTATACGTTTGATAAAAAGACATAAGAATGTAGAAGCCATAAATAAACAATATCAAAAAAGTGAATGTAGAAGATGAAAATGATACAAAATTCTCATAGGATCCTCACTAATACAACTATTGAGATTCGATACTAATATGAATAGTACTAAAGATCGTTATACTGAAATAGGTTTAATTTAAGAATATGAATTAAAAAATGCAAAGAATGATATGAATCACTACAACACAAAAGAAGAAAAGAGTGGGAGTGATAGGATTCTAAGGTTTAATCGTCACTAGCAAAATAAATAAGATTACAAGTTTTTAGATAAAATAAAATAAGAGTTACTTTAAAAAATTTAAGAAAAATCTCTTCAAGGTATTTGATTGATCAATAATATCTCTTTACATCTATAAGATAGTCTTTTATAGGTCATATATATCTAGGAATATCAACATCCTTAGAGCAAGAGTTCTAAAAGGAAATAATAACATAAAATTGAAAAACCTAAGCAACTAAAACTAGGAGTCTAATGTCTTTCTAGAGAGCACTCAGGTAGTCTAATTATGAAACTTGACAAGTGTATTGTATGGATGAGTCTAGTATTGGTTACAAGGTATACTTTGGCTAAACTTAAGAACATTGTACTGTTTTGGTTGGTACTAGTTAGAACGTGCCGTATAGACTTAAAAACAATATAGAATACAATAATATCATTTTGGTTTTTAGTACCAATGGGTATAGAAAACTGGTCAATACTAGTCTAATAATAAAATTTTAAAAAGATAAAGAATTGATTTTTAAAAAACATTAGCCTTCATCTTGCTAACCTTAACCTAATAACCCATCATCCTCTACCTCTCCCTCTCACAATTTCACTATACCCTTTAGCCTTCACAATTTCTATCAATTATACCCTTTAACTGATGTCTTAATTTTTTTTGGTAAATCAGAAAAGAATTAATAAATAAAACTAAAAATGTACAATATAAGGTCTAACACCCAGGAGCCAAGAAGCACAAAATAAAAAAAAAATAGAAATGTCTTAATTTTATTTCTCACTATATTTCAACATTCATCCAATTTCTTCCTAATATCCATTTACTTATTATCATGAGATGATTTGATGACCTTTATATTAGTGTTTAAACTTTATTTTTAAAAATTGATTAAAAGCCTCTTGAATTTGTGATACCTAAGTCTTATTTCTTAATGCCTCATCTATAGTTTAGGACAATATATGTAAAAAAAATGCAATAGTAACATAAATTTAAAGAAGGATTGAGTTGCTATATAATATGACACCTCACAACAATCTTATTTTTGTGAATGAATTTTGGTGTATATCTACCCATATAGAGCTTTAATCCTTTTCTCTTCCTCCATTGGTTTAAGAATAAACTATTAATATTCTTCTTTTTATTGATTTTCTCATTCATAGATGCCTCAAATTCCTTATTTGTACTCATAATGTCATCATTGAAATCTTTCTTTAAAGAGGATGTATTAATATTATAGAAATATTAGGATTCTTTAATAAACATATTTATTTGATTGATTACCCTATATGCTTTATTAGATAGTGAACATATATAACTATATATATATTAAATAAGAATGTCTATTGGAAAATCCATAACATTATTATAAGAAAGGTGTGGTAGAAGTATAAACTTGATGATGACAAATCATGTACATTTTAATACAATGCTTATACTTAGTTAGTGCTTATCGACCATGATATTATGCTACTCTTATAGCGGCTTATATTTATTAAATTTATTTTTTCAAATATTTGTATATGATCAATCTTCTTATAATGGACTATTTAATTTTTATAGTTAAGTAATGATGTTACATATAAAAACTTTAATTTTTGATATGAAGTTATTAATTTAATTTTGACATTTGTCTTTATTTATTTTTATAGATAAATAGAGGATAGTTCAAATACTCTTAATAATTCAGCCTCTTTAGATTTTAAAAGATTTGATGATTTGACTTGGGCTCATGCTAGATTGTTTCCTAATATGAAAAATTATACTATTTATTTGTAATACAACAAACCTTTGAAAGGTAGGAAAATCCTCAAATAAAGAAGCATTTAGCTAAGATCAAAGGTGATGTGAAGCCTTATAAGAAAATTAACCATGTTGTGAAGTAGCATATGAAAAATTTAATTAAAGAGTATTAGAATGTGAAGGATAGAAGACAAAGATTGAACTACAAAAATGGTAGTGAAAGTTCATTTTGCAGTGATCAATATGATACTGGCAATGTTGAAGGTGGTATTCCCATCTAACAAAAAGGGATTGTTGCACCTGATGTATGAAAGAGAAGTAGATAGTGTCTAATATTTTTGCTCTATGAACAACACCGAAAGCTTAAACTTCAATTTGTAGTGCCTTACAATCTAAGTAAGTAGTTCATAATGTGGATATGACAATGGTTAGATGATGATATGATGCAAGTGTATCATTCAATGCTATTTAGTCATATTATTACTAGCCTAAAGTAGATATTATTGCCTCTCATAGTCTAGGATATAAAACTCTTTCAATTGATAACCACATAGGCAATATTTTTAGATGTTCTATTTATGAAAAAATTTGGATGAAAGAATAATGATTTGGGAAAGTTATAGGTGTTCAATTACGCGTGATAGTTAGAGAAATAGAAGATATGAGTCTATTATTAATTTTTATAGTTTATTCAGCTAAAGGGACAATATTTTTTAAGTTCATTGATGCATCTATCCTTATAAGAAATGTTAATACTCTATTTGAAATATATGATGAAGTTGTGAATAAACTCAAGCTTGAAAATATTTTACAGTTCATCATTGCTAGTGATTATGCTTTTAAGGTAGCTAGAAACATTGTAAAGTAGATGTAACTCTTTTTTATTGGACTTATTATGCTACACATTGTATTGACAAGATATTGGAAAATATAGAAGATGCTAAATACTTTTCTATTATTTATGAAACTATACAAAAGTAAGAAAAAGGGACTAAAGTTCATCTATAAACATGTATAAAATTTGAAATTGATAAGAAATGGTTTCACCAATGGTAGGAATTTACATCATTATGCTATTACAAGATTTACAACTAATTTTTGTATCATTTCAACATTTTGTTCTAATGAAGAAAAAGAGAAAAATGTTTATAAATAATAAGTGAACTGCATCTCAGTATATCAAGTCTAATGCTAAAATGAAGTTTTCACAATTATACTTAAAGATAATAAATTTTGGTCCCAAAGTCAATTTGTCACTTGAGTTTGTGAACCTTTAGTGGGAATACTTCACTTGGTTCATATTGATGAGAATGCAATAATAAGTTATTTTTATAATACTATAGGAGGATGAAGGAAGCAATTAAGTCCAATCTACAAAATATGACTTCCTTGTATACACCCTTTATCTTGTATTCGTTAATGAAAGATAAGAAATGTAGCTTTACTCTCCATTGTTTTCTATTATGGCATTTTTTTAAATCTTAGCATCTATTTTAAACTAGGTTTTATAAAGAAAGATAAAGTTACAAGGGGAATGTTGTTATCTATCATAATTATTGATTCACGTGAGATGATGCAAGATCTCTTTAACTTACAAATAGAGGCATTCAAGAAGGTATACGATGATTTTGGGATGCTCATTGTAATTTGTCAAAGAGACAAACTTAATCCAAGTATATATTTCTTTACTTTATTACTTGTTTAAAATTAACCATCACTTTATTTTATTTATAAGATCACTTTTATTGTCTTATAGTTGCTTGGTATTACCAATTTAAAAATGGTATTATACAATTGTAAATATTTGCAATTCAAATTCTGAGTCAATATGTGAGGGCTACTAGATGTGAAAAGGAATTGGAATTTGAATTCATCCATTCTAAAAAAAAAAGAAACGGATTGGAACATAAAATATTAAACAATTTGGTCTTTGCTTGATACAACATAAAGTTTCAAGATAGCTATATTATTATCAGTATTAATTGAATATAATTTTTGTAATTTCTTAGTAATTAATACTTATTTACTAGGACTTTTAATAGAATAAGTAGTTCTATAGATTCAACTTATCGATATTTTAACGAATTGAATTTTCTAGGAACCAAATTTCATATATGAAAGTGATTTAGGAGACTTGAATGGGAAAGTATTGACATGTTTTTTGTTGTAATGAACTTGAATGATAGTGATAATAAGACTCCTCTTAATAATTAGAACTTTGTACGAAAAGAAAATTAGGGCCAGTGTGATTTGAGCAAATATGTCATAAATAAAGTTCTAAGTTTTCTATTTTTCTCTTTTCTTTTAATTTTACTTCTATTTGATATATATTTTAAATTCTATATATGCAATATAAATATAGTACTTTTAACTATAAGTGTTTTTGTTTCTTGTTATACTTATACTTTGTTGTATTTCTCAACACTAACTCTTATTGTGATGTTTACGGGCCTATATTATTCTTACTATATGATGGCTTAATGTAATCATTCTGTACTATATGATATAAGTTATAATATTTGAAGTATTTTGTATTATTCTTAGTTTTTATATTTGTATGATAACTAAATGATCTTTTTCTTATATTAATTGTATTTATTGTTTATATATGAAATATATAAAATTAATATTGATAGAAATAAAGAGATAGTTGTTGTTTCAAATTTATATTATTATGACTTTTTAAGATATGATTGATGTATAATTAAGAATTATATAACACAATGTATTAAAAAAGATTTTATAATTTTATAGAATTTATGGATAATTTTGTAAATTTAAAAGAATACACTAAATAGTACTTGATATTGTATCCTATCAAAACTAAATTTAATACCGAATTTGGTACGACATTTATGACATTTACTATGGCGCAGTGTTCTATAAAATTAGTGAGAGATTAGTGTCGACCGCTAATATGACAATAACGCTAATTACATTCTATAACCTTTTCTTAAAACTTGCTCCTTCACTCCGATCATTATTATAGGCATCGATTCCTTGTCTTAAAATACAAAACTTCATTCATTGCATAAAGAACCATGGTTAGATTATTAAAAACTTCTTTGACATTCTTCGATTCATTTGTTGTTTATGGTCCTCAAATATTCCAATCTTTAACAACTGTCGGCATTTGATTCGAGCCTTTTACAATTTGTCTAAAACCCTCTTCATGTTTCCCTTACATTAAAATTTGTGTAACTTGATTAGATGGTTGATTCTTGTTAGTTTCACTCTTAATTTGTACACCAAACACTTTTAAGCAAATGTTGATCAGTGCACTTTTCTTGAATCGACCAACCTTTTATTTTAAAAAGGCTTTTTTTATAACAATTCATTTTGGTTAATAAATTAACTCCGTCCAATAAAATAACTTTTTTATTTTAAAAAGATTTAGAAATATCTCACGCATTAAAATCAACCTAGCTTATAGCTTATAGCTTATAGGGGAAAAAAAAGATTTGAAATTGATTTAATTGTATTAGATTCTTTGAAATTCTAAGGCATATTACATATGAAAAGTGCAATGAAACATAAACCTAAAAGAGCTTCAAAATCTTTTTTTTTAATTAAAAATTATAGAATTTTAATTATTGTAAATGGTCTTCCTCTTTTTACGATTGTTGTGAGAAATGATTTTACAAAAATATGAATACGATGAAAGTAAATTTCTACTATCCATCCGTTATATTTGTATACAGTTCACTGTATGCAGTAAAACCTTCATAAAGTAATACTTGATAAAGTGATAACTTTAATTATATAATATTTTTTATGGTCAAACTTAGGCTAATGAGATAAATTAACAATTTTGATAAGTTAATAAGATATGTACTTTTATAAACAACATCAACGTTATATATATATATTC
>JANKYE010000013.1:12097343-12111211 GCA_032467995.1 Erythroxylum dillonii
AACCTTATCTCTATTTATTATAGATACAATTTTTATGTTTGGTTTTCTAGTTAAAATAAATGTATTCAATTGACTACATTGACAATATAAAATTTAATTAAGTAAACACAAGTTAATTAAATTGTGAATTCATATTATAAATTAATAATTAATAATTTATTAATTATAGTATCGTATGAATACTATTAGAATTTTTAATATGAGTAGAGTATAGAGTCCACTGAGAATAATTGAGCTTGGGTCAACCATTGTTAAAATGACTAGAACTAGTTATTTGAATAATTGATCCTTGCCACTTATAAACTTTTTTAATATTTTCATATTTAGTTAATATGAGATACTCTAACACTTCCCCTCAAGTACAACTGAGACTAAACATCCAGCTTTCACTGGAAATAAATGAGTGGTAATCGGACCGGATTGCTAAGATTGGACATCTAGATGGACAATCAGGAAATTAATAATTCGGACCAAACTTGTTCTTATACCATGTTATAATTTTTAATATGATCAGAGTGTATAGTTCACTAATAAGAATTGGACTTGAGTCAAACATTGTCAAAATGATTAGAACTAGCCATTTGGATAGTTGACCCTTACCACTTATAAATCCTTTAACGTTTTCATGTTTAGTGAATATGAAATACTCTAACATTCCCCTTCAGATACAATTGAGACTGGACATTCAGTTGTCACTTGAAATAAACACAGTGATAACCAAATTAGACTGCTGCGATTGGACATTCAGATGGACAATCGAAAAATTAATAATCTAGATTAAATCTGTTCTGATACCATATTAAAATTATTAATATAGACAGATTATAGAGTTCACTAACAAGAAATAGGATTAAGTCAATTATTATAAAAAATAATTAGAACTAGTCACTTGAATAGTTAACCTATAATCTTTTTAATATTTTCATATTTGATTAATAAAAAATACTCTACCAAATACTTTTAATTTATAGAAGTTTTCCTATAAGACTAATCAATAATAAATATTTCATCAAATCACGATGCTTCAAGTACTTTAATTTACTTAACTTGAAAAAGAGGAAGACACGATTAAAAAGGAGGCGGTGAGGGAAGGAAGAAAATGGGTTGGGTTTACTATATTACAATTGAGGAGCCTTTCAAAGGATTTAACCCAAAAACCCAAAACTCAAACCTGTACCTATTCACCGTCCACCCTCCTATCTTACATACAAAAATTGGTCCCTTCTCTTTCCCTCCAACCCTTTACCTTACACACACTATCTCTTACACTGTTCTAGGACCATTTTCCTTTTCCTAGTATCAAACCTTAAACACTCAAGACCTAAGAAACCACAGTGGAATAAAAAAGCTTACAGGGCAAAGAGAGTCAACAAAGAGACATAATGGGGAAGTATATGAAAAAGTCTAAAATCTCTGGTGACATTGCATACATGGAGGTCTCCCAGTCTACCAACTTAGGCGTCCGTACAAGAGCCAAGACCTTAGCTTTACAAAGACTTCAATCATCCTCTTCATTGGCGTCTCCTAACCCAGATACTTCCTCGTTTCTTCAACTCAGAAGTCGCAGACTTGAAAAGCCCCAACAAGGCCATGACACCAAGGTAATGCAACAACCACAGGTCAAAGACCCTAAACAAAGGGAGAGTTCAGTGAAGTTGGGGAGTGACTGTGGGAAGAAAGTGGAGAGAAAAGGGTGTGTTGGTCAGAAATGGGCAGCTTTCGGTTCGAAGTGTGAAGCGGATGAGTTCGGTCTTGAAGGTTCGTTTGGAGACAACTGTTTAGACTCTGAAGCAAGGGAGAGGTATATTTGTCTTTCCTTTTCTCTGTTCATAGTAAAAGATTGCTCTTTCATTTTAATTTTTCTTGAAAGTACCAACTTTTCCCCGAATCTGTATTTGTTGACATTTATGGGGTTTGATATGTGAATATCTTTTGGTTTTCTTTTATCTGGCTTCTTCACTGTCGATCCATTGTCCTGAGTGTTTTTTCCCCCGTTGTTTGTTGCTTGTGATAATGTTTTCAAGTTTTCTTGAGGATTGGTGTTTTGGCTACTGAGCTTTTTGGTGCTCCTGCCTTTTCTGTTTTATTTTTCTCAAGGAGCTAACTGCAGCATTTCTTTTTCGATAGAGTTCTCAAGTTTTCTTTTTTCTTTTCTAGGAATGATTTGAGTTATTACCTGTGGGGCTATTATCATCCACGAGTCTTTTGTTATGTAGTTTCCCCTTCTTGCACTTGGGTTCAATTTCTTTGTTTGTTTCTTTTTTAGTTGCATAAAATAGTAGATAGGAAACGATTTAATATGTGCTAAAATGCTCATTTCGCAACTTTCGTGCTAGGAGGGGATTTCAACTGTATTTTCTGTTTTCTTAATTATGGGCAGGGGATTTCTAATTTATTTTAATCTCAAAGCATGTTAAGGCTTCTGGAAGCCTGGAACATGTAACACTTTGAATATTTAGGCTGTGTTGGCTTAGGAAATATGTTAATGTACAGATTGTCAAGTTTATGTTGATTCTGGCAATATTTTGTTTATGTTGAAACTTGATTACTTTTATAAAGAAAGGTTCAGATAACCAATCTGGTATGTGTGTATTTTAATGTTTTTCTGGTGTTCTAACATTCGTTTAATGCTTTCAAGTTATTGATACTATGGAATTTGCCTTTGCATAGAGGTTGCTGATGTTGAGACGTGTGACACCGACTAGTTTTAGAGTTCCTTTAATGTATGTGTAACAAAAGACTGAATTCCTTCAAGAAGGGTAGCCATCAACGGAGTTACTAAAGTTGCTTGTCCATGTGTCATGGACATCGATATATTGCTTATTTTATACTAGATCAGGGTTCCTTTCTTCAGGACGGTTTTAAACGTTTGAGAGTTAATAAGGGTTTACAGAAGATTTTCATGTTCTTAGTACGTGGTAAAAAAGGAGGGGAAATTATTTACCAGAATAAAGAAGAAAGGGGGCAATGAACTGTTGCATAGTTGATCATATGGGTTTGAAACTATCATTCGCAATGATTTCTTATCTTTTTTCTCCTCTAGTTTGCAAAATAGCCTTGGGAAAACTGAAACAGTTGTTAAGAAACAATTGTTTAGAAGCCAGTGCATCTATCTCTTTTGATACTGGGATGAATAATGCTCGTCTCAGTTGCATTAGCATTTTAGTGGAAAATGATGTATCCTGCGCATGGGGCCTAGTACTAGACTGGTTTCCTGTGCAGTTCCCTCTTCAAGGATTATCTGGAGGCCAAAAAAATTTAGTTTTCTTGCGTTTTATGGAACTGTTGCCGCCTCCAAAATGGAACTTTTCCTTGCAAATATTGCAACGTTCTTTGGACAAGTTTGTTTTTTGCAATGATAGGATTAAGTTCACTTTTCTTTTTCTTAAAGTGTAAATTTTGCTAATCCTGATAGATGGGATTTGATAGGTTTTACTGTTGATACTGGCCTTACTTGATTTTAAGTAAACTGTTGCGCAGGAGCAATAGGGAAAGCACACCAAGTAGCCTGATAAGAGATTCACACACCATTAGAACTCCTGGGTCCGCCACTAGACCTACAAGTTCAAGTGCTGCTAATCAAAGAGTTAGGAATGAAACACGAAGAAATATTCCAACAACATATGAAATAGAGGAGTTTTTTGCTTGTGCAGAACAGCAGCAACGGAGACTATTTATTGAGAAGTATGCCACTCGAAACTCTTCAGTCGCACCTCTGTTACAGTTAAATTGTGGTTGTTCATCATAAGCATCATTCATGGACTACATGCACCATTAATTGAGGCAAGTTTCTCATTTGCTTCCTGGAATTTGCAGGTACAATTTTGATATTCTAAATGATGTGCCTCTCCCAGGACGATTTGAGTGGCAAGAAATTCCATAACCAGCTTCCGGGCACTATCCCTCAAATTCCTTACATGGTTTAGTCTTGGATTTTGAAAGGGGATGGCTAATGTTGGTTGGTATTACCTTGCAACCTCATGTAAAGGAAATTGGAGCCGTGGAATCAAACTTATGCACTAACCAAATATCAAATACGGGATCCTTTGCTATTGCGGAAAAGACAAAACTGTCAGTTTGAGAGGATGAGTAGAAGGGTAGTTGAGTAGTTTCATCTTGTAACTTTTTAGGGGTTATATCTATTAGCTAGGTTTTCTTTTTGGAATCTTCTTTTCATCTAAAATTATACATTTTCTTGTAACTAGATAAGAGAATGAATTCAGAAATAAATGTAGCTCGTATGTATTTATATGCTTGTCTTGTCCTCCATCTGGCAACTGCCTTCATAATTTCTCTTTGTAATAACTTAGCCTCCGCACTTCAGTTCAAGTTTTGTCACTGAAGCTTGCGGGCCTATACATTAAAGTTTAATTTCCACTTTGTCTTGGACCAACTTAAATGTGCGCAAGCAGTATATGACAAAGTTGAGCGGCCATTGAAACCAACATGTGTCGGCTGCAGATTACCAGCATTGGTTTTTAACCTCATTGTACCCATTTTTATATGCCTGTCTCTAATAAACTTGTTTTTTTAATATTTTTTTCCTTGGTTGCTTTTCTTTTATAACCAATTTAGAGCATCCGAAAATTTAAATTTATCTACACGTTTATTTAAATTGTACGTAGATATGTATCTGAGATTTAATAAAATAGCGTAACAAACGGATTAATCAGATAAAATTATCTTTTCTCAGTTAATACTCGTATTCGTGCATTGAGTTTGGATGCACAATGAATAATCATGGTCTGTCAGTTGAACAGACAATTGAGGACCAATGATGCATGGACATTTAGGTCTGAGAATCGCTGGTGGTGGGGGTCATAAGCTCTTGGATTGTTCTTACAGAATCTTACTTGAAAACTTCAGGCTGTTGTGACAGTGGAGTTTTCCTTGTTTTGTTTCAATTGTTTTCTTTTTTCACCTTTCGCTCTCTGAAACTAGTGGTTATAAAAGTGAGGTCAGCTTGTCAAGTGGGCATTCATTGAATGCGCATAAATTCGGAGACCGTTGTATGGATGAGTGTGTCCCTATTCACATGGGGCCTCGTACGCTTCTGTTCTGCACACTAATGCATTTCACAAAGTTGCAACTTGTTCAAACATAGATTTCATTAAGTCCTCTTTTCTGTCGCAAATATTCTACACTGAATAGGCAAGTTTCTCTCTCTCTAGGAATAAGTAACAACAGTAACATGTTGGTTATCCTGGTTGCAACTTATCCGCATTCATAGTCCAAGAAATTTCCATGATTGACTAGTATGGTTTATGTGGCAGGTTCGGTTTAGTCAGCCAATCTTGTCCTACCAAGCGATCTTACACAGCCTATAGTTAAAAAGATTGGTTAAGAACTTGCTTAAAATTGATGACAATCTATTAGCAGTTTTTCTGGGATTTGAGTCTACAATCTAGTTATTAGATAAGGTTCATCTAAATTTCAGAACGGGTACTAATGAACCCAGTGCTAGGTTTCCGATAACTATAAACGATTTCTTTATCCTACGTAGGCTCCTATTGGAATCGTTGTCAACCGAAAAACAAGAAATGGAACTAGCGAAGCCAAACTCTCAAGTTTTTTCTCAATTTCCAAGAATTGTAGATTGGTGTAACCTATCCATATCTTCTGTAGACGGCATCTCCCAAAAGTTGGTCTCTAGACAGACTGCATGGTTGCTTATTAATCTTTTTCTTTCACTCGTCTGCTTGAACTTCAAACATGGACGTGGACGGCCTGAAATTGCCAGCTGCGTTCTAAACAGAGAATAACCCTCGCGCCTAGGTAACTTTTTGCCTTTGAACAGGCCAGAAATGAGTAGTTCATCCAATGGCTAGATCCTTCCACTTTTCGTATTCAGGTGAAAGCTACAATCCATTTACTTGTTTCCACCTTTACCTTATATATGCTTTGCTTTGAAGCTGATAAAGAAGATATGCATTTCTATGTACCTAAGAAGGCTAGATTTTTCTACATCTCTTACATATTTTGAAAAGAGAACAAAAATGAAACAGGTCATGTTTATTCTAGCATTTCGCTTTCAGGTATATCAAAGTTTAGCCTTTTTTATGATCAAACATATTTGGCAAGTCATGTTGGATAAAAGTCCTGTAGAACAGAGATTGTGTCCCCACACCGTTTTCTTCTTAAAGAATGTAAGGACATGGTTGTCCACCAGATTAGAATAGATCACGCTATCGTTATGAAATACTGTAATGTACCTTAGGCTACAAGTCAATATGGCTTTACCTTGAGAGTTCTACAGCCCTCTTGAACCATTGGATCAAGGATTATGTTAATAATCTCAAAATTTTTAAACTTAAAAAAATTTTTTTAAAAAAAGAATTGGTAATTCATTCAATGAAATAAGTAGTGTACAATCATAGTTCCACTTAGACAACAACCTATTCTTAGATGCTTATCACCTTAATACAACTTATGTAATGAATTATCACAATGGGATACTTCATGATAAAGCCAAATGTTGTTTCCGCTGGTGAAATCACTATTCTCATTTCTTCCACTATAAGGACGGTCGGACACTTGAATGTCATTAAGACACCTCTTTAGATCTTCACAGTAATATTTGTGAGCTATTTTGCCTTCTGACTCTTCAAGATATACTGTAGCATTGAAATAACCCAGGATAAGCCAAGGAACCTTTATCACAGGGGCTAAGCTTCTAAACCTGGTCCATAAAGGAGCTCCTGAAAAGACGTAGTTATACAGGTAGATGAAGGAAAGGTGCATGTTGATATTCAATTCCAATAGCTAAACTTCTAAATGGATCATTTGATCTATAATAATAGAGTTAAAGGATTGTAACTCTAGTTTGATTGTACACCACTAGTATTCTTCCACTGGTATTCAATTCATCATAGTTGTGAATCAACTTCCATTGACTTGGAAAATAATCCGAGATTATCACAATTGTTTTGCTTGATTCGAGACTCTAATGTGCTTACGATAGCTTTATTATCCTTTATGAAGTCGTTCAACAAAAGCTTTTTCTCAAGGAAATTAAGACCCTTGACATTCCATGTAGAGATTATCATGATATTTGGTGCATTGTAGACCTTTTCCTTCTGCTGGATCTTCTCTTACTAGAAGATATGAACCCAATATCCTCATTGTAAGAATTAACTACTGTGGTTACCTTGGTGGGGGTACTTGAGGCATTTCCATTATTTGCTACTTCTTGGAATGTGTTCACATTTTGTGGATTTCCATTTTCAATTATGTTGATGTCTTTACTGATAGTTATTGGAGCAGTTTGCATAATGTTGTTTTCTTCTTCAGATATTGTTCCTATATTATGAACTTGCACGTTATCATTTTATTTAGGTCCTAAGAGAATCCATATTTAAAGAGTTTGCCAGTGGCCCTCCAAGTTCTTTTAGCTGAGGTAGATGGGGTCTTCCATTTATAGGGCACTTTAACTTTTAACACGTAGCATAGACCTTATTACATGTCCTAGATCGTTCATAAAAGGGTAAAAAAAACAAAGAAAATACGAAATGCCTTATTTCGGTTCCATTCTAACTTCTGAAGCAATTTTCGTGGCCAAAATGAGCTTTAATCTTCCAGGACCTTCACGGGAATCATTCACCGATATGCGGTTACCATCTTTCTATAGTTTCTCAAAACTTAAGTGCTCTTAATAGATCAGAGAATTCTTATGCTTATGAATGATGTCAGCAACTGCATGAGACCTTAACCTTTATATATAACTTCCATATCGGGCTTCCCCTTCATAGGCCCGATATGGGTCTGGTCTTCGGGATCTATTTTCCTCCTAGACTTTGACCTATTGTTTTAGATTATTTATTGGGCCACTTTATTACCTTTAACTAGATTAAATTACGTAACTTAACTAATAAGTTATTGAAAAAACCAAAACTGCAATTAAATGTTTTCCAACCTTATGGGAAAAGACTAAAAAGTCCAACATTATCCCCCTTGGATAATACTTAATTGCAGTATTGTTTCAAGTTTGAAATTAGTTTAAAAACTCGGTCAAGTCACACCACTGTATTGGTACCAAATTTAAAAATTAAAAAACATTTGATTCAAAGATAATGAAAGTCCAACATTGTTGGGCCCTGGAACTTTTTCTTTAAGTAAGCATGATTTTAAATAATGTTTGGAGTTTAGATAGATTTAAATTTTTGGGACTATAATGGTGTCAAGGTTAGTAGGATTTGTTGAATGGATAAATGGAAGTAAAGTGTTGATGTAATAAGGATGTTCAAGGACATTTTTGGGAGATCACTTGAGCATAAAAGAGCATAAGCATATAAGGAAGCGTAAGATGGACTTTTTGAGCTCATTAAGGGTAGAAATAGAAAAAGAATGTGTTGTTTTGCTTGTTAAGAGGAGAAAAACGTGAATTGAAAAGGGAGAAGAGTGAGAAAACAAAATTTAGAGAGAGAAGAGAAAGGTTTCGGTGAAAGAAGGAAATAACAGAAAGCAACTTGTTAAGGTAACCTCTTTTCTTTTTGCTTTATTAAAGGAATGAGTGGTGTTGTGGAAGAAGGAGTTAGAAAAAGGGGGGTTTGTGTTGGAAGAAGATGGATTAAGGGAGCCTAATTGATTTTAGGGTTTCTAAGCTAGGTCTTAGGTTTTCTAACCTAGATAGGTTATGGGTAAGTTAGATTTGAGTTCAATTTTGTATTTGTTGAAATTGTATGATTTTTCTTTTTAAGTTATGATTTTTATTGGAATGATGTTTTGATTGGAACCTTGGTTATTGTATGGGACCAAGGGAATCCTACCTAAGAGCAAGGGGAAAGGCAAGCTTGACGTGGTTTCGCAAGTCAACTAGGTGGGTAACATATTTACGGTTATAACTTAATTGGGCAAATTTCTACCTATGTGTGTATATTGAGATTGATTTGTTGAAATTGTCTTGTTTGTAAATGTGGAAAAATGCATGGTGATATATGGCTATGTTTTACTTCAAAAGGGGTTATGACATTTGCATTAAATGAAAATGAAGACAAAGCATAAAAGTATGAGCATACGAGAAAACGAATATATGCCTTCTGTTTAGGCAAGAGTGGAACCATTCTATTCGTCATGTGCACGTTGACAAGAGCCTTCTCCTGGCTACCTGCTTGTGACATATGAGCTCCGAATATGGACTCATTCTGTTCATGGGGTAAACTTCGGTTTCTCCATTCTGTCTCCATGGAACCCTCGAGCCAATTTCTGTGTATTGCATCCTTGAACTTGTCATGAATGATGCATTTGAGTGTTATGTGTTATGAGTGTTCAACCAAATTGAAGAATTCTTGAGTTAGAAAATATATGAATAAGAATAGATATCTCTCTATATATATGCATATGTATAAATTTGGGGTCAATTAGCAATGACTATAAATATGTTAGTCACTGAGCTGTGTAGCTCTCCCCATTCCTTCCCTCCTCAAGTGAAAATCGAGAAGATCAGTGATCCTTGCAAGGCTTCAGAAACTTCAAGAAATTAGAACATTTGTAATTAAGTTAGTTCAATCACTTTTGGACAGCTTTATAACATATTGAAACATTGAGCATCCATCTGTATTTGTATTAAGCTACTGATGAGCTTGTTGATGTGTAATTAAAGCTAAGCTCAAAATGTGTTTGGTTTTGTTAATGAAATATGATTTCTTTTGCTTATGATTTTCCAAGTTTTATATTGCATTTCATATTTCAGGTCTTTTATAAGGGTAAAATTTGTGCTCTAAATTCTAGGGAAAAATCTAGAACAATCTAGGTTGGATATCGTCTTAGTTTCTATCGTCTTAGTTTGGAAGACGTATCATCTTAGTTTCTATCGTCTTAGTTTAGAAGACGTATCGTCTTAGTTTCTATCGTCTTAGTTTGGAAGATGTATTGACTTAGTTTCTATCGCCTTAGTTTGGAAGACGTATCGTCTTAGTTCGTATCGTCTTAGTTTGCTAAGACCATTGTCTTAGTTCGTATCATCTTAGTTTACTAAGACCATTGCCTTAGTTCGTATCGTCTTAGTTTGTTAAGACTATCATCTTAGTTCGTATCGTCTTAGTTTGCTAAGACTATTGTCTTAGTTTGACCTCTGCTTCGTCTTAGATTGACTTCTGCTTTGTCTTAGTTTGACTTCTGCTTCGTCTCAGTTTGCTCCATCTTAGTTTGTTTCATCTTAGTTCTGCTTTGTCTTAGTTTGTTTCGTCTTAGTTTTGGTTCATCTTAGTTCTGTTTCGTCTTAGTTTTGTTTCGTCTTATTTTTTGTCTCGTCTTAGTTTGACCTTCTGTATTGTCTTAATATTTTATGTTCCATTTATGATCCTTTTAGAGGCTGAATCTTGCTTCAAGTTCTACATGAAAGTTGTAGATCTCAAAGTCTTCTTTTAAACCGTCCAAACACAAAATCAAACTGACCTCTGTAGCTAAAGTTATGACATTTGTGTCAAGATTGATACAATATGAGTCAAGTCATGAACCTGTTGGATTTGTTTGACCATAACTTTTTTGTCCGACCTCCGATTGAGACGATTCTTGAAGCATTGGATTCCTAACACGTTTTCTACCTTCCTATAGAAGTTTATAGCCTTTGGTGTTCAATTCAAAATATTGATAGAAAAGAAGTGAGGGTTCATTGAAATGACCCCACAAGGAAACCTACTTACGCCTTTTGACTCCGAATCGGATAGTTAGGCTTCGGGAACGGGCCCAACATCTTGTGGTATCAGAGCCAAGTTTTTTCCTAGGCTTAGAGTGCATGGTAGGATGGATTGTTATGTCATGTGCTTAATTGTTTGTATTATTAAATTGATTGATTGTATCAATTGACATGCATATCATGCATACATGTAGGAAATACGATTAAGATCAATTGTAAGCTAATAGTTAGTGTTTGCATTGAAGGAGTAAGATGCCACCCCGTAGAAGGACACGGGAAGTATTGCAAGGATCAATTGCACTTGACTCTCCACCAAGGGAGGAGAGTATTGATGAATCTGTAGCCCCAAGAAATGCTGAGGCTTCGGTAGGGCAAGGTAGTGAGCCCGTTCGATCATAGATGCAAGAATCTCCTCATCCACAAGAGCAAGTGCCTGCCCCATTGGATCTGAGGATGTTTCAGGCATTTGCTCAGGCTATGGGCCAGATGCTGCAATCTTCTATTCAGGTCTCAGTCAAGAAAGGGAAACATTTTGACAAGCTTAGGAAGTACTGGGCGGTGGATTTCTAAGGGACAATGGACCTAGAAGAAGCTGAGACTTGGTTGAGGAAGACTGAAAGGATACTAGATCAAATGGATTGTGAGGATGATGAGAAAGTGGTATACGTTGCAAGCCTGCTACAGGGGGATGCTATGCATTGGTAGGAAAGTGTGCAAGGGAGCCAGATAAGACCGTTAGTGCTCGCATAGAAAGATTTCTTAGCAGTGTTTAAGAAGAAATACCTATCTGAGGTGTATATTCAGTAGAAGCAAAGAGAATTTTTGAGTCTCACCCAGAGGGAGATGACAGTGAGCGAATACGAGGGTCGATTTACATAATTGGCCCGATATGCAGCTGAATTAATGATGAATGAGGTAGTTAAGTGCCATAGGTTCAAATCAGGGTTACACCTCGCCATAAGAGAGAAAGTGGTGGTGAAAAATTTCTATGATTTTCAACAGCTGGTTGAGGTGGCCTTGAGGGTTGAGAACATTGAGAACATAAAGAGTGCCGTGAGCAACAAGAGAAAGGGGAGAGAACAGTTCAAGAGGGGAGGTGGTACTTCTACACCTGAGAGGAATGCTAGGACTTTCCCTGTGCAGTCTGAGGAGAGGAGCAGTGGGGCAAGCAAGACTAAACCGATGAGGACTTCTGCTGTTTCTCATCAAGCCTCAACGGTGGGACGTAGAAGGAGGGGAGAAATGGAGAAGTCATCCATTCCTAAGTGTGACCATTGCGACAAGTTCCATGGAGGGGAATGCTGCAGGTTGACTGAAGCTTGTTTCAAATGTGGAGAGAAGGGGCATATGGCTAGAGAGTGTCCGTGGTAGGCAAGAAAAAAGGGAGCACAGATGCAAGCTTGTTTCAAATGTGGAGAACTGAGAGTGAATCCTTTAGGAAGACCAAGGGGGCAAGCACCAGTTAGAGTGTTTGCAATGACATGGGAGGATGCAGAGACCGCTACAGAAGTTGTGACTGTTATGATGAAATTATTTGATGATGATGTGATTATTTTGATTGATCTGGGTTCTACCCACTCTTTTGTTTCATCGGGTAGAACTATGTTTGGTAAAGATTTGAGCCCATTGGATACTCCTTTGATGGTGAGTACTCCAATCGACCAGTGTATGTGATTAGTCACGTTTCTAGAGAATGTGAGATACATATTGGTGGGGGACACTTAGTAGTGGATTTAATGCCATTGAAGATGGGAGGATTAGATGTGATTTTGAGTATGGATGCCTTAGAGAAGTATAATGCCAACTTAGATTGCAAACAGAAAATAGTGGAGTTCGAGTTGGATGATGGAAGAAAGGTGATGTTGATAGGAGACAAGGAATTTAGCCCATAGAGGATTGTTTCGGCTTTGATAGCAGAGAAAATGATGAGGAAAGGGTGTGAGGGTTTTTTGGCCTATTTGGTAAACACGTTGGCAGATAAAGGGAAGTTCGACGATATGCCAGTAGTCAAGGAATTCTCGGATGTCTTTACCGAGGAGTTACCAGGACTACCGCCACATAGGAAAATTGAATTTCCCATTGAGCTTCTTCCAAGCATAACGCCAATTTTGATTCCGCCTTATAGGATGGCTCCAGTGGAATTGAAGGAGCTTAAGGAGCAACTGGAAAATTTGTTGGAGAAAGGTTATATTATGCCAAGCTCTTCGCCTTGGGGAGCACCGGTTCTTTTTGTGAAGAAAAAGGACGGATCCTTGAGAATATGTGTGGATTATAGGATGATTAACCATATCACTATTAGAATAGGTATCCGCTGCATAGATGATTTGTTTGATCAGTTACAAAGGGCAAGGGTCTTTTCTAAGATAGATTTGAGGTCGGGTTATCATCAATTGAGGATAAAGGAGTCCGATGTGTCAAAGACCACTTTTAGAACACGGTATGACCATTTTGAGTTCTTGGTCATGCCTTTTGGGTTAACGAATGCACCTGCAGCTTTTATAGACTTGATGAATCTAGTCTTTAAGTCCTTCTTAAAACTATTTATCATTGTCTTCATTGATGACATATTGGTTTATTCTAAGAGTGATACAGAGCATGAGGAACATTTGAGGACTGCCCTGGAGACTTTGAGAAAGAATGAGTTTTATACCAAATTCGACAAATGCGAATTCTGGCTAAGGGAAGTAGTTTTTCTTGGGCATGTGATTTCCAAGCACGGGGTACATGTAGATCCAAGGAAGATAGAAGCAGTTGTTGTAACACCCCACTCCCGAGTGACCCGAACCCGATATCGTTGGTGATATCCGAGTCCGATGTGTCAAAGACCACTTTTAGAACACGGTATGACCATTTTGAGTTCTTGGTCATGCCTTTTGGGTTAACGAATGCACCTGCAGCTTTTATAGACTTGATGAATCTAGTCTTTAAGTCCTTCTTAAAACTATTTATCATTGTCTTCATTGATGACATATTGGTTTATTCTAAGAGTGATACAGAGCATGAGGAACATTTGAGGACTGCCCTGGAGACTTTGAGAAAGAATGAGTTTTATACCAAATTCGACAAATGCGAATTCTGGCTAAGGGAAGTAGTTTTTCTTGGGCATGTGATTTCCAAGCACGGGGTACATGTAGATCCAAGGAAGATAGAAGCAGTTGTTGTAACACCCCACTCCCGAGTGACCCGAACCCGATATCGTTGGTGATATCCGAGTCCGTGCCCCGCGAGGGTGGCG
>JANKYE010000013.1:12174893-12201308 GCA_032467995.1 Erythroxylum dillonii
ATGTTCCTCCTGAAAACTCAGCTTTGGTGGTAGCTGGATATCGAAAGAAGAACTCCATGAAGAAAAATGCAGTATGCTGGACGTGTGGACAATCTAAGCATGTGAAGAAAAATTGTCTGAGAGATGGAGCGGGTTCGGCAAAAGGCTCTGGGTCAGTTAATGGAGAGACTGACATTGTCTCTATGGATTATGATCTTGCTCTCTAAAAGGGGGCATGTACATCCTTATGGCATGCTGCTAATCCCAAAGTTTCCATGATAAAGGATGTGTTACTATTAGCGGGTCCATAAGTTTGCACACAGGCATTGGTTTGGCATTAATGCAAAGTGTGTGGTGAAATTTATGTCGATGACTGATGAACTTCCAGGAAAGCTAAACATGAGAGTTGTACCATAATTTTTCAGCAAGGTTATTTTCGACATGTGCTAAAGTAAAAGGCTTGGAATTGATTTATTCTGAGTGGGTATGCTTTAATGGTGGAGCATGATGCTGTGAAGCATGATAATTCTCTACATTGAGAGTTATGTTATTTTCAGGAGATCTTCATTAAGGTGGAGTGGAGTTGTGGGATCAACCAAAGCCGTCAAGGTGGAGATTGTTGAGTTTTTGGCTCATTTGTTGTCCCATATTGGTTGGAGACAACAATTGAGGTAAGGTTGTTACCTATATAAGGAGATTACTACCTCCTTATTTAATGCATTAAACAAAGTCAAAGATTTGTAGTACAAATTTGACTCTGGTTAAATTCCACTTTTGAGGTGAGAGTTAGAGAGTTTGTCTTTGGTATTTCTTTGTGAGTGTGTTGGTGTATTAAGAGATTGGGTGAGAGGAAAAATTGTGTGATTGTAAGAATTTTTCACATAGTGAATTTTCTTCTCGGTGCTTGTGGTTTTTCTCCGGTTTGAGAGTTTTCACGTAAATTCTCTTGTGTTGTTATTTTCTGATATTTTTGTCTATTAAATATCCTTGAGTGTGGGTTTGGAAGGTATAAATTCCCAACATATTTAACCATTATTTCAAATAACGGCTTGTGATTCTATAGTTTTGAACCGTTTTTGGGGCAATGAGGTACAAAATCCTATACATTGTTATCCATACGACTGCCATTGAAATGTCAGAAAATGAGAATTCGATCATCACAAAGACAATTCCACTGCAACACACTGATTAAGAAAATCACCATCTTTAACGAAAGTGCCAAAGCCATCCTCTTTGACATTTACCAACTACATAGCTGAAGAGACAATAATTGTGAAACCAACCGAGAACTAATTCAATTGAGATGGAGGGAGCAGAGCTATATATTTACACCTATCAGACTTTTTGCTTTGAGCGAGCATGTGTATGCTTAATTTATGTTTTTAGCGATTGATAAAGTTGCTACTTTTGCCGTATAATCGAAGAAACGATGTCCAAGATAAGAGTCAAGTCAACAATTATAATATAATGGCCCCGCCCAGACATTTCTTTATATGTTTATGCTTGAAAGTTGACAGACCACTAGTCAGATAATCGAAGACAAAAGAAGTTAGCTTTATACATTTGCTATCAGAAGCATTACTTTAATGCTACTGCTGTCTATAGTCACATCACACAAACATAAAATAACCATTCTGTTTTGTATATGAGCATGGCACTGATTCTTATTATGCCAAGGCCAAGCTAGCAACTTAAGAAAGGTCCTCTTCTGCGACGCAGGGATGTTTATAAGAATAAAAATGGGGAAATAGAGGAATTGGATGAGAATGGACAGTCACACATGATCATATGAATAATTTTGCTGTGCTGGACCTGGTTATACTGGTTATGAAATGATTGCTCAACTATTTAAAAGACTCGATCGTATGCTCCGTTAGTATATTTTTACAACTAGCCTTGAAGGTGGGAGATTGTTCCATGCCGTCAATTAAGGCGATGCTTGCTTCAAAACCAAACCTTTTTGGAATGAATACGATTGGAGGTAAGTTGGAAGGGTCTTAAATAGCGGAAAGGACCGTTTTTTTCTTTCTTACATGTACATTACGTTGAAAGCAAGCCTCTTATTTCTTGAAATTCCAAGTGCTTCTACCTACAAATTAAGGTTCTAGTTCTAGTTCTAGTTTAAGTAGCTGCAGCTGCTTCTACCTACAAATTAAGGTTCTAGGTAGAGTTTAAGTAGTTGTGGCAATCCTAATTTGTTTACCGCCTTCCTCCATTATTTCTCCCGATTAGAAGAGTTTTCTAATTAATAGATAACACAATGTAGAAGTAAATAATATTTTTTAAAATAAGATCTTTATGTTTTATAGACTACGGTACAGAACTCTCAGGCAAACCTTTAGTAAAACTATAGAGTAAGAATGGAATTTACAGGTATACTTTGAAAAACCCAAGCTTGCCCATCAAACATACACAACCCTTCCCTTTATAATATGGGAGTAGTTAATTTAAAGATGTGTACATTCAAAAGTGGAGAAACTTGCTTTATGAAAAGATGTGGACTCCATGAAATGATTTCGCCTATAATAAGCTCCTCCCCAAAAGGAGATAATCATGTAAATTAAGGTAGGGCACAGAGGTTATCTCCTAAAATATACTTTCGCTTTTCTGCAAATCTTTTGAAAATTATGTTCATTCATTCCCATGGCTGTCACTATCCAATGCTATTGTGTTCCCACCATTTTCTTGTGCAAAGCTTAAGAATACATACGTGCATGTTATACACACTGTTGAGATGATTGCTTAAAGCTATTTGATGACAACTAAGCTTAAAGTAGGAAGGCATCAACTGCTAAGAGTGGAAATTTTGCCTCGATGCCAACGATAGCCTATTAATAAGTATCTAGGACGCGTTAAATAACCTTGTTTTCTGCGTAATTACTAATTATTTGTTTTATTTTACAACCACGGATATGCGAATGATGAGGAATTGGGACAGTTCATAATCTCATACATAGGCCCAGGTGTTTTATTTTCTTACAGAAGCAGCAAATACTGCGGAAATCCAGGGCTAAAGCCTTTGCCGCTGATCCAAGGTGATATACAATAACATTGAGGAAGTAATCTCTCTTTACTATGCCTTTTTCACGCTGGTATCTCCTGGATGATATGAATAAACTAAATATTGTTGATTTAACTTGAATCTGAATGAAGTAATAGAACTTCAGGTTTGAAAAACGGTATATTAACCAAAAAGGAAGAATCTAGTATTCGGAGACAAAATCAGGCACTCTTTCTATAGCTACTGGTAAAAACGTCACCAGTAAAAAAATGAAGAGAAATTGGACACAAAACTGAATTTCTACCGTTCCCCCTCTCATTTCCATCGTAAAGCCTGCCTTATGCCAGAGTACACAAGCCCTAGTGATCTTCCAATCAAGGAAACCAGAAAGAACGAGATAGCATTGCTGACTTGCTTTACTAAAGCTCTTATAAACGGCATGGTTATGTCTGAAAGCTCCAGGTATAAACTGAAGTAGTATCTCCTGTATCATAACCATAAAAGTAAATCCAGATTTAGGAAGATAAAATAAAATAACATTGGGTTTAGAAGTATCTGATGAGGTATAAGCATAAGATTCGTTGAGTATAGCAAACAAAACAGAAGTTGAAAATAAAATTTTCTAGAAGATCATCCATTATTCAAGGGAACATTTGGTTTCTCATTCAGTCCATAAATCGTGCAAGAAAAATAATAAATGGAGATCACCTATCAATGGCTTAGGAAGGAAACATTCAGTTAAACGAGAAAAAAGGGGGAAATCTTAAGAAAAATAGAATGAGTGGATGCTAGAAGATAAATGCATAAACCAGGTTATTAGAGACTACCTGCTCTAACTATAAACCACAACTCAAATAACAGAGACCTGCACTACAAGCAAACACACATCAGTAGTAGAATAGTGAAGATGATGGGATAGAGATGAAAGGATAATGAAAATTGTTATTCCTCAGGAACCCACCTTGTCCTCAAGGTGGAAGGAAGGAAATTGATTGTTGAAGTCAAATTTCTCCCATGTGGTCTCAAAGTCTGGTAAATCTTTCCACCGAATTAAGACCTCCAATTCCCCATTAATTCTTCTGCGAACTCCCACTAATGCTGCTAGTTCCACCTTCAACTGCATGTCTTCATCCAGAAAAGAGGGCAAGGGCTGAGAGTGTGCAATAGGAGCAATAGCTCTCTTAAGTTGGGATACATGAAAAATATCATGAATCTTTGCAGTCGTTGGAAGTTGCACTTGATAGGCTGCTTCTCCAATCTTTGGCTATAATCGGGTAAGGTCCATAATACCTCGGGCTGAGCTTCTCATTACTCTTGACGACTAATGATTTAAACCTGTAGGACTGCAACTTTAAATAGACCAAATCGCCTACCTCAAAAGTCATCGGTCTTCTTTTGGAATCAGCATACTTCATCAGCTGCTGCTGTGCTTTCAACAAATTAGACTTCAGCTCCTCCAGAATTTTATTCCTATCCACTAGTTGCTGGTTGATGTCTTCTACTAAAGATCCCTTATAAGTATACTTGAAAAGAGTGGGTGGTTCTCTACCATAGAGCGCCTTGAATGGAGTCATACCAATTGCACTTCTGTAGGTGGTATTAAACCAATACTTCACCCAACTCAACTATTTAGGCCACTCCTTAGGATGATCACTCACAAAACATCTTAAATAAGTCTCCGAATATCTATTTACTACCTCCGTTTGACCATCCGTCTATGGGTGATAAGTAGAACTCATATATAAAGTGGTACCCGATTGCTTGAACATTTCTTGCCAGAAAGTGCTCATAAAAAGTCTGTCCCTATATGACACAATTACCCTAGGAAATCCATGGAGTCTCACTACTTCTTTAATAAAAATGGCAGCCACTTGTTTCGCAATATAGGGATGTTTGAGGGCTAGGAAGTAACTGAATTTTGTTAACCTATCCACAATGACAAAGATAGTGTCTACACCCAATGCCTTAGGCAATCCACTTATGAAGTCCGTGGAAATTTCTTCCCATACTTGAGTAGGGATAGGTAAAGGCTGAAGGAGGCCAGCAGGTTTCAGGGCTAAATACTTGTTTTTCTAACACACATCACAACACATGATAAACTACTTCACATCAGATTTCATACCTTTCCAGTAGACAACATTGACCAACCTCTTATAAGTTCTGAAATATCCCGAATGCCCTCTTATCGGGGTTGAATGGAACTCACTGATTAGCTTTTGTATATGTGGTCCCTCTGCAGGCTATACTAATCTATTTTCATAGAGGAGCCTCGAGCCTACCAACTTGAATGGAGGATGGCTATCTGGTTGCAACAACAAATCTTGTACAAGGCCTTTTAACTTAGGATCTTGCTGAACCATATCTTCTCACTGATTCAGTTCTTCATGATACCCCATGCTCAAGGCCCTACACTCAGTTTCAGCCCTTCTAGACAATGCATTTGCTGCTCAGTTTTCTGCTACAAGTTTCTAAATTATATCAAACTTGAATCCTAACAACTTAGTAACCCATTTCTGCTGTCTTCCCTTAATAACCTCTGATTAGTCAAGAAATGCACTCTTTTGAAGAAATGCACTCTTTTGGCCTGTCCGTATGGTGAAGTGTCTTCCCATTAAGTAGTGCCTCCATTTCTGCACAGCCCACACAATAGCCATCAATTCTCTGTCATAGACAGGTTTCAGCTGATTCATAGCTGAGAACCCTTGGCTTAAGTAAGCCACTGGTCTGCCCTCCTACATCAGCACTGCTCCCATGCCCACACTCGACGCATCTGTCTCCACTATAAAGGGTTTGGAGAAATCCGACAATGATAGAACAGGTGTAGTAGTTAACATTTGCTTGAATGCTTCAAATGCCTTCTGTGCTAAGTCATCCCACTGAAACTTACCTTTACATAGCAGATTCGTGAGTGGCTTTGCTATACTCCCATACCCCTTGACGAATCTCCTGTAGTAGCCGGATAATCCTAAGAATCCCCTTAGTGCTTTAACATCTCTTGGGATAGGCCAATTGACAATAGCTTCAATTTTGTTAGGATCTACGGATACTCCCTCTGCTAATATATAATGTCCCAAATACTCCAATTTATACTGCCCAAAAGTGCACTTCTTCAAGTTGGCTACTAACTGATTATCAATAAGTATTTGGAGTACTATTCGGAGGTGATTCAAATGATCTTCTAGACTGCCACTATAAACCAGTATATCATCAAAGAAAACTAAAATGAATTTTCTAAGATGAGGCTTGAATATCTCATGCATAAGAGATTGAAAAGTTGCAGGAGCATTCATGAGTCCAAAGGGCATTACCATGAATTAATAATGCCCCTCATGAGTTCGGAATGCTGTGTCTTGGCTATATCTTCCTCTTTCACTCTGATTTGATGATATCCCAACTTTAAATCAATCTTGGAAAAAATCTTGAATTCTCCCAATTCATCAAAAATCTCATCAATGGAAGGGATTGGGTACTTATCAGGTATTGTTAACTTGTTCAAAGCTCTATAATCTACACACAACCTCCATCTGCCATTCTTCTTCCTTACTCACAAAACTGGCCTAGAATAAGAGCTATTGCTCGGTCTTATAATCCCATATTCTAACATGTCCCTTACTAATTTCTCAATCTCATTTTTCTGATAGTATGGATACTTGTAGAGTCTGACATTGGGTGGTTTCGAACCAAGTTCTAGCTGAATAACATGGTCAGTGATCCTGTTAGGTGGTAGCTTTGTGATAAGATCGAAGACACTTCTGAACTTATACAGTACCTTCTTAATTTCTTCCCCGACTGTAGAGTCTGAATGGCATTGATTCTGTAGCTTATCCAACTTTATCACCTCCCCTTTGAATCCCATCATTTATTCATTCAACTCTTCCTGCCCTCCATACTCTAGAAGGAACCCCTCTGCCCCATGCTGTACGAGTTTGTCAGCAATTTTGAGTGAGGTTAAAGTAGCCTTCGACACAGTCTCTCCATATAATTTGATCTTCTGTCCACCATAATTGAACTTCATAATCTGCTTTTTCCCGTTAAGCAGAATGTCCCCCAATGTCTCCAACCATGCAACGCCAAGAATAACATCGACACTCTGCATTTCAAAAGGAAAAAAATCTTGTTTCACCGTCATACCTTGTATCTTGAGCTCTATCCCTTTACAAATTCCCACACTCTGCACCTGACAGTCATTACCCAATCTAACCCTAAAGGGATTAGTGCAACTCACTTCCACCTTCATGTCTTCTACTAACCTCCTTCTGATGAAGTTATGCAATGCTCCACTATCGACTAAAATTATTACCTCTATTTCGGAAATGGTCCCTTTGAGTTTTAGGGTTTGTGGACCCACGATTCCCTTAAGAGAGGTGACCGATAACTCCAGCTCAGGTAAAGACTGAGTAGCATCCTCGTCGCATATGGTTGAAAACATAATACCTGGTTAACTAGCTCATCCTCTTCTTCTTGTAACTCCGCCGGTTGTTCTTCATCAGCTAAGAGTATGTGGAATTGTTTCTCCCCACACACATGCCCTAGTGTGTACTTCACATCACATCGGTAGCAAAGACCTTGCTGCCTCTTTCGTTGTAGCTCCTCCGCGGTTAAACGTTTGAAAGGGTAGGAATGCTCTCTTCAAAAAACCCTTCGTCCCTCGCTACTTGTACTAGCCCCCTACTTTTCCGGTGATCTGCCTTGTACTGGAACATGTCTGGTGTTGGGACTCACGGCCGAAGTCAACACCTTCCCCTCTTCGATCGACTTCCAGTTAGGGTTCCAAGAAGTGAAAATCGGGTTAGGGCTAGGTGACGGAGCTCCCTTCACGCCCCAGATGTTAGAACCCGACGCTCCCGAACTTCCCAAAATTTTTGGTGTTTTACTGCTTCTAGACGATTGATCTGACAAGGCCCAATTTCGACCTTCCGTCATCTGGGCCAGTTCCATTAGTTAAACCAGCGAGTTAGGTTGGGCCATCTGAATCTCAGCTCTTATATCCTCCTTCAACCCATTCATGTACGTTGTCGTTACCACCTCCACCGAAACATCCCTCAACATCGACATTAAAACTTCGAATTTCTGGTTGTAATCGGTCACCGTCCCTATATGCTAGATCTTCAACAACTCTACTAATGGGTTTCCCACCTTTGAGCTGCCAAACCTTCGGACCACCACTCTCTTAAACGTCTCCCACTCGGCTATTGGCGACCAGTTTTGTCTCCACTAATACCAACTTAAGGTGTCCCCCTTCCATACAGACCGCTGTTGCTTGTAACCACCGGTCTTGTGACATTCTGTTCAGCTCAAAGTATCGCTCCACTCGAAAAACCCAGCCAAAAGGATCCTTTCCGTAGAACAGAGGAATTTCAAGCTTCCAATGGCTCTTTCCCAATCGTATCGGTTCAGTTTGAGCCGATGTCTCTCCCTTGACTTTTTGTTCAGATATTTCTTCTACTTCCCCGGAGACTTCCTTATCCTTCCCCTTATTTTCTGTTCTCCTTAAAATTTCGAAGATGGAGGAGGTCTCCTGCCATCTTATCAAACTTGGCCTCAACCCCCGCAATATCCTCAACTATCCTCAACATTTCTTTTTCTACATTATCGATTCTAGCTTCCATCCTCGTAGATACCATTCCCAATCCCAAGCTCGCTCTGATACCAATTTGTTAGAGACCACCTGCTTTAACTATAAACCAACACAAATAACAGAGACCTACACTACAAGCAAACACACAACAGCAGTAGAATAGGGAAGATGATGAGTTAGAGATGAAAGGATAATGAAAATTGTTATTCCTCAGCTAGACTTAGTGAGTTAGAGATGAAAGGATAATGAAAATTGTTATTCCTCAGCTAGACTTAGAGAGCTAGCTAAATCTCCATACAATCACCAATCCATCTATCTTAACCAAATGCCTATCTCTTTCCCTCTAACAACCTTTTATTCTCTTCTTATAACTAACTTCCACATGACTCATCTCTCTCTCTAATTCCCCACTTTACCCTCACAACCTCCTCACATATTGCCTGCATTGCTCAATTTCGTATTCCTCCTCTTGCTATATTTCTGCTAGAATCTAGTCTTAACACAGCTCAAATCAGCAAGACTACATATTCCGTGATTTTTTTTGTTTGGTTCAAATGAAATACTTCCCACCCAAAGAGAATCAAACATAGGTCGCAATAGAAGCAAAGCTTGCAAGGCCGCACACTATAAACATAGCGAACCATCTTTTATAAACTGTTAGCATTCCTCCTAGTGATCAGATTGCTCCTAGTGATCAGCCTGCTAGTGTTAATAAACAGCCAACTAAGCCCATCCAAGCCTCCATCTAAGGGGTAAGATGGGGATCAATCTCCCAGCGAGGGGTTTGAATCATCTTTATTTGAACCTTATGGGGTTAAAGACAATGGTGATCCAATAGAACAGCTGAAATCAATCTCCCAGCGAGGTTCGGTGGATGAGTATATTGATGAATTTGAGAGAGTTGCTTCACAGAATGGTCATTTTCTAGAAGAGTGGTACATGAGTTGGTTTTTAGGCAGTACATGAGTTCGAACGCATGATCCCCTTACTCGAGCTCGACTTATTTCTATTGCAAGGAAGGTGGAGAGGGAATTAGTTGGTGAAGGGGTGATTCAGCCAGGAGAAGGAAAAATAAAACCCAGAAGCTTTCATTCAAGTTTTGGGTCTCGACTAAGTAATTCCAGCACTCACCGTCCAGTTCAGCCATTCCATGCAGCTGGAAATACCAAGAATGAAGTAAGGGAGTTAGCCAACAAGAATCGAAGCACCACCACTAAAAGTCATTGACCTGGGAACTTAAAATAGAGGGGAACGAGGAATTGACTTATGAACAACTTATGGAGAGAAAGGCCAAGGGGTTGTGTTTCAAGTGTGGGCAGACTTTCGATCCACTCCATCGATGTCCAAATAAAGAATATAGGCTCATTATTTTGGAAGGTGATGAATCAGACGCTGGTGTGAATAACCAAGAGCCAATGGTAGAGGAACAGCAAGAAGATTGGGAGTTAGAGTGCAATTCTGTGGAGTTCAGGGAATTAGGAAAAGATCAATCCTCACCTCTGAAGTCGATGGTTTTAATAGGTAAACTAAATGAAATGCCTATTGTCATCCTGGTTGATAGTGGAGCTAGCCATAACTTTGTGTCCAGAAGGTTGGTTCAGGTTATGGGTATTGCTATTAATTCAACTAGAACTTTCAGTGTTAGGTTGTTTTAGACTTTCGATCCTTCTCACAAAGTGTTTGCAAGGAGATTAAACTGGAGTTGAGTGGAGAAAAGTTTAGTGTGAATGCATATGTATTTGATACAAGAGGGCCTGATCCAATTCTAGGTGTTGCATGGCTAGAAATACTAGGGGTGATGAAAGTTGATTGGAAGAAAATGTGCATGTCATTTGATCGAAAAGGATTGGAGGTTACCCTGTAGGGAATCAACATGCACACTTCGTCTCCTCATGCACTATAACAGATTTTGAAGCATCAGGAATTGGAAGTAGAGGGATTGTTGTGGTCTTTAAGAATCGGAAGAACCTTGTCTGATGAGATGGGAACTTTGGATGAGGGTCAACAAGAGGAGTTGAATGTTGTCTTATTCAAGTTTGGGTCAGTTTTCCAAGAAATTAAGGAACTACCACCAAGGAGGATACATGACCATGCAATTAACTTGAAGGAAGGGGCAGAACATTCGTCCATATAGACATACACACCATCATAAGGATGAGATTCACTGGCAGATCCGCAATTTATTGGAAACAGGAGTTACAAGGCCGAGTATCAACCCTTTTTCAAGTCCCGTTATTTGAAGAAGGATGCATCATGGCAGATGGGCGTTGACTATCGAGCTCTAAATAGGCTCACGATTTTAATCGTGGATGAATTGATGGAGGAGTTACATGGGGCTAGATACTTTTCTAAGGTGGATTTAAGGTCACGTTTTCATTAAATCAGAAATAGGGAGGACGACACTTATAAAACAGGGTTCCGAACCCATGAGGGGCATCTAGTGATGCCCTTCAGTCTCATTAATGCCCCAGCTACATTCCAATCCACCATGAACTAAATTTTTAAACCTCTATTACGAAAGTTCGTCTTAGTCTTCTTTGACGACATTCTGATTTATAGTGTAGATTGGAATAAGCATTTGGAGCATTTAGCTTGTGTGTTGCAATTGCTACTGGATAATCAGTTAATGGCAAATCAAAAGAAGTGCATTTTTGGACAGCAATCGGTGGAATACCTAGGCCACATTATTTCCTATGAAGGGGTAGCAATTGATCGCTCAAAAGCATTTTGGAGTGGCCTATTCCTAAGAATGTTAAAGGGGTGAGAGGATTCCTCGGACTCACCGGATACTACCGAAAATTTGTCAAAGATTATGGTTGGGAATGAAATCCTCCGTTCAGAAGTTTGTGCGTGAATGTGTCATCTGTCAAAAATATAAATACTTGGCAATGACTCCAACTGGTCTATTGCAGCCCCTACCTATACCTCAATTGATTTGGGAGGAAGTCTCAATGGATTTCATTATAGGTCTTCCTAAATCTCACGATTATGAAGTTATATTGGTGGTAGTTGATCGTTTATTTAAGTACGCCCATTTCTCACTCCTCAAACATCCATAAACTGCTAAAATCGTGGCTGAAACATTCCTCCGAGAGATTGTGAGATTGCATGGAGTTCCTAGCTCGATATTAAGTGATAGAGACCCACTTTTCACTAGCAATTTCTGGGAGGAGTTGTTCAAGTTACAAGGGACAACATTGAAGATGAGTTCCCCTTACCATCCATAAACGGATGGACAAACCGAAGTGCTTAATAAGTGTCTAGAAACCTATCTTCGTTGCTTCACCTCCGAACAACCTAAAAACTGTTCTTATTGGTTAGCATGGGCTGAATGTTGGTATAACACTACCTACCACGTTTCGACTGGGCAAACTCTTTTTGAAGTTGTCTATGGTCGTCTTCCACCTACCCTACTGCAAATTCTCTCAAGGTGAAACTCAGGTGGAATCAATAGGTTTAGCCTTGGTTGATAGGGATGAAGCTTTACGCCAACTTAAACACAACTTAGTGCGAGCACAGTCCATGATGAAGAAATTAGCAGACAATCACAAAAGAGAGGTACATTTTCAGGTAGGTGAGTTGGTTTTTGTTAAACTAAGGCCACATAGACAGCTCATGGTAGCAAGAAGGATCTGTCTGAAGTTATCAGCAAGATATTATAGGCTTTTCAAGATCATTGGGAATGTGGGACAAGTTGCCTATAAACTAGAACTCCCTTCTTCATCCAAGGTCCATCCGGTTTTCCATGTTTCTCAACTGAAGGACTTGGGCAACCACTTGGTGGAGCACAACCTACCTCACGGGTTGGAAATGGACTAGGGAGATTTGGCTGAATTAGAGGCGATCTTAGCTTCATGCTTGGGTAAGTCCAAGGGTAGAAGCATTCTCCAGTGGCTTGTTCGATGGAGAGACAAACCAGCAGACGAAGCAACTTGGGAAGACGCAGAATTCATCAAAGGGCATTTCCCTTCCATTCACCTTGAGGACAAGGTGCCTATTAAGGAGGAGGGAACTGTTAGCATTCCTCCTAGTGATCAGCCTGCTAGTGTTAGTAAACAACCCACTAAGCCCATCCAAACCTACATCCGTAGCGGTAAGATGGGGAAGGGAGCTAATGCCACATAGGCAGGTGGTCAGAAGTTAGTTATGGAGAGAGATTGCGAGAGGGTGCAAAGAATATAGAGGAATCTGTATAGAGAGAGGGGGATATTCTTCTTCTTCGAATATAGCTACTATATTGGCCTGGAACTATTTTCCAGGAGGTGGACTACTACTGTACCCTACTGATTACGTAAATAATACAATCTCTATTGCTATTCCTATCATAAAGCCTAAAATACGGGACACATTTCTTTCCACAAAATCATAACATTACTAAAGCGATCACCCCTAGGATGAACTAAGGGGTATGATGGGTGCAGTAATTATGACCTACTCAACATTGTAATTCAACTAAAGTATGATGAAAATCCAAAAGAAATAGTGCCATAGTATGACGTAAATCCAAAAGAAATAGTGCCATAGTGTCAGTTATTGGCTTCCACAAACACTCCTCATCCAACACACTATATTAGCAACACCATTCTCAAAAAGTAGGCTCAATTGCTCATGCTTTGTCAACTTGTATTTCTTAATATATATTAAGGCAATGCATGGTAATAAAATCACAACCATAAACTTCAGTTAGTAGTACAGGGAACAAAATTTCATGGTTGAATCACACTTGCTTAAGATCCTTAAATATGTCCAGAAATAGTTCTAGTACTCTTAAACAAGTCTAAGGGGCAGAAGGAAAGGTCAGTAGATGTTGAGACATTCTTTTCCCTAGCACATGAGTGAAAATAAAGCTACAAGGTGACGAAATTTATTAGGCAATAAAGCTATTAAGCAATGAAACATACCATCCATTCAAGGCTCTTAATTCCATGGTTCGTTTGACAGGAAGAGAACACTGGCTAATGACAATATAGTACAAGGAAGACGAAGTTGTTACAGGCTTTCTCAGAGCAAATTTCCCCCACCAACTAAAATTTTCAGTCTGATTCAGGGTTGGTTCCTCGATGAATTTTAACTGAAAAGTGCTTAGGTCAAACCGATCCTCATAAATTGAAACTACTGCCTCAATATTCTGGTACAACCATTGATTCAGAGCCACCTACAAACAGTAATTTATAGAATTGATGGAACCTAAAAAAAATGCCACAAAGGTAACTATGACCATAAAAGAGAAAAGTATAGAAAACAGAACCATACTTGTATACTATAGACAAATACAATACCTCATTACGTAATTTTTGAAGTGCCCGGGTTGAAAAATTACACATATCTAGGCCCAGGGTGTTAATCTCATTTGATAAGTTGCCATCAACAGAAATAAGTTCCAAATAAGCACTTGCTACACCATCTGCTAAAGTTATCACTAAATCTTCCAATATGGAGTTCCCATTCGAAACAAAAAAGTTTTGATCATAAGAGCTACATTTCCTGCCAGAACATAGAAAAATCATATTGATCTGGTAATAAAATAACGAGAGCATATCTTGGATCCCCAAACAAAAGTATGTGAGCAACTTGTGAACAAACCATAAAATGAAACAGGCACGCATCTAAAAGCAACTAAAACATGTCCCATTCAGATAGTTTGTCATTTTTCTGTCCAAATTTTAATGGAATAACTTGGCATTTCTTCAGTCATTTTGACCATCTTGAAGATTTACGCTACCAAAAGCCACAGTAATATCAGTTGTGCATTTTATGGCTCTAAAGTCCTTTTTCAGCATAGCCAAACATTTAGAGTCAAAACATGTCTTTAGCATTTGAATTAAAAGTCAAGCATCTAAAAAATCAACCTTTCGGCTAATATTTTCACTGTATACCCATTTACTTAACCAGCTTGATGGAGAATATTAGCATAAGCGTTAAAATTTAACGGATGCATAAAATTATATTTGATTTAGCAAGTAAAGTAAAACCTTTTGCCCAAATTGTTAAGGAAAGATGAAAATTTAAAGAGACTTATGTTCTAATCAAGACAAGATGCATCGACTGACTTTACCAGAGAGAGCCATATCTCAGGAAGTAGAACAACTCTGCATAAAGACTTGTCTTGCCTGATTTTCTTATGTTTTGTAGTACATTGTCATCTGCATTTAACTTTTCAACCATCAATGAAAATATTTCCTGACAGGAAGGATAAACTAGTCAGATTAGAATAAACAAGTCAGGTCAAACATTTAATAATAAACAATGTTTCATTTCTCGTAAGGATTTTATAACGAATAATGTTTCATTATTCAATCAAATCTCTATCATCGTCAACATAACTGTCCCATATAAGTGTTTTTAAGTTTCAAAACAAACTATTCATTAAAAAAAACAATTGAAAATAGCAACAATAGAAATAAAGGGCAAAAGAATGTTCCATAGAGAGAAAGTTAACACAGAAAAAATGTTTTCTGCTAAGGCTCAAAGATTTTGAATGAACCACAGGTGAGATACATTAAGATATTCCAACCTACCCTGCCACACATGTCCTTATGACGGCTGAACTCCTCTTCTAACCAAGCCATGTATATAGGTTGACAACATCTTCGAACAGTTTCATAAAACACTGTCATCCAGTTATCCATGTTGCCAGCTTTACAATCGTGTAAAACAATGCTCATCTGAAAATCAGAATTAACAAATTACCGGTCACTAAAATTTTTCACGTCTGCTTACTTCAACAAAACTCATATTAAAGAAAATATAAACTCCTCATGCAAGAAGTAAAAAATCACTGGGTCTCTACAACTGTAACTAGATCAAAGGGAAAGCATCTGGCTTGTCATTGTAAACATCCACATATTAGAGTTCAGTATCAATATTCAAATTAGCCACATTTAATAACAACCTACAACTTTCAGTTGTTTGATCAAGATTTTATAGTTACAGTAGATGATGGCCCTTAGCAAGACACCCAATGCATCTAATCAAATAAAATCATTCGAAAATAAGAAACAGTGATTATTTGAGCATTGTAGAACAGTAAAATTAGCTCTGTTAGTTTATGCATACTCATAACTTAGTACATAATGATTACTCATTATATGCACCAAGGACTTCTGGAATCACACGAGGAAATTACTTTATATCCTGTTTTCTTGAGTCTCACGTTTGTCACAAACTATGGATTTATAAAGTGACTATTCCAAAGAGCATTCATACAAATGACAATCTATTACCAAGAAACATAGCCAACGTCACATTGCAATTGCATCAAAGCAGTTACTTCCAACAAAAACCTCCACTGATTCCTTGCAAACAAAGTCTCACAAGTAATGTTGCACCTCATTCAAACCTCACATGTTTAAGAACACTTGGCCATTCTTTTGTAATATACTACAGAATAAAGGGAGAAAATGACAGTGCCTGCCTCTTCCTGAAGTTTCCACAAACAAGTCAAGAGTAATCGCAATTTTGGACCCTCAGAAAGTGCATACAAACTCAATGGCCGATTTGAACAGTGTTGGTCAACTTCAAGGATACCGTTTCTTATATCGCTCCTGTGTTCTAAAGCATCTAGAGAATCCAAAAGTTTTGTCTTTACAGCATCCCAGGGATACCCCAAGTTAAAAAGGTCATCTTTCAACCTAGCACAACGAATACAAGAATATCACTAGCAAATACAAGGAATAAAAAAATAACAAACAAGAGTTTCACTTTTCCTTCCATCTAAGCAGACTAAAACATTGTTCTTGATCAAAATTTTAATCTGACTACTCTTACCTACCAAACGACTCTGAGTTTTCAAGCACCAAATCGTCAGCCAATGCGTTCTTCCGGGAAATGAAATTAGAGTTCTTAATAGGAACGACCCCAGCCATATAAGTAAGCAAAATACTTGTCATCAGAAGCAACTGATCGCTAATCGAAACCCAATCAGAAGCTGAAGCACCATCAATGTCGACTAGCGACCCGAAACAAGGACTTGCACCATGGTTTTTCCTAGCAGAGAACTGGACAAGTTTGTAACTTGTGCAAAAATGCTTTCTGCACGCACAAACAAGCAAGAGAAATCAATTACACCTCAACATAGAAACAAGGTATCACTTCAACATGTCACTCCCCAGTTTTAAAGCAGCAAAATAAGAAGGCTAGCAAATAAGAGCAGACCGAGGTTGAGGCCTAAAATGTAAGATCGGGGAGACACAGCCTCTCTCTTCCACATAGCTTCTCCACACGGGAGGCTTTAAGCAGGAGGAGGACGTTGAAGTCGCCATTTCTTAAGAAAGATAAACAAGAACGTCAATGTCCCTTCAATCAAGACATTGCCACAGCCGAACTTTTTCAGGTGCAAGTCATTTCTCAACAAAAAAAATTAGGGTTAGGGTAAGTGGAATCGAATTAGAGGAGAAGAGAAGTGTAGATAAAAGTGGGGATTGGATTGGATTGGAACTGTGCGTACCAGGTTTGACACAAAAAATGATAATAAAGGTCCAAATCAAGTGGGGGCTAAGCTTACGATGTAGTGAGAAGGACCAAGGCTACTAAGTATTTCATAGCAAAAGCTTACGAGTTGGCTAGCATCTAGGTCTCATAGCCCCTGAGTTTAACCTTCCCTCACCCTCCTGCCCTTTAATTGTAACTAATTTAGACGAGAGATCTTTTTATTAAAATACAAAATAAATCCTAAAATTTTTAGAACATACTACAAAAAGTAAAGTCTAATATTTAAAATAAATTTTACGAATATTAAATATCACATCTCTATTATTTGTATATTAGAGTTCAATAAAAATTTATAATTATTTATTATATTAATTAATTGCAACTAAATTAAATCCACTGTTATCTGCAATTATAATTTAAATATTAATATTTTTATTAAAATGCAGAATGAACATTTGATTGTCACATCACCGTCTATAACAACGGTATGAGCAGATAGGCAGACTTATGGTACTAAGATACCATACCGGCAGTATTAGCCGATATTTACCGATACCTGAAATAAGGGCTTTTATCAGGAGCAAGTATGAAAATTTTAAAAATTGTAGATTAAATTTTTACTGGTATTTATAATTATCAGGAGCAAATATGAAAATTTTAAAAATTGTAGATTAAATTTCTCATTCTAAAATATTTTTAAAATTACAATTCTAACTGAGAACGCCAATAATTGGGTCTTGCAGCAGAATCTTAATTCTTAACTAGTCTCCGTGGCAGAAGCAGTCGTTTCATCAGACCCTGATGTCGCTGCAGACGTAGTAGTATCGGTACTAGATGATGAACCTGAGATGGTATTAAAGGCTGCGGATGATTCTGTTTTACTAGATGTGGAAGTATGTTCCTGCGTAACCGTGGCATCCTTCGCTGCTTTCTGCTTGGCTTTCTTGGCTCTATCCAATACATCAGCCTGCATACACGTTGCTGGATCAAGCACAGAAATCAAACCTAGAGGCTGAAACTATGCAGCCCTCGGTAAATCAGGAATAAATACTTCGTGATGTAATGTTTAAAAGATGTAACAAAATCAAAGTCCACTTTGATAAATGGCTTGTGTAAACCTCAGATGCTGAAACTATGCAGCCCTCGGTAAATAAATTCCTTCCAGCAATAAATACTTTGTGTTGTAATGTTTAAAAGACTTAAAAAAATCAAAAGTCCATTTCGATAAATGGCTTGTGTATCTGTTACATTTTCAAAAGCAGACTTAATTATACACTGCAGCATAAATCCAACTAATGGGTGAAAGAGCCTAGTACGAGAGTTTCACGTGCAAAAGCAAACATTTGAAGATTTGGTATTCAATGTTTGCCCATCAACTCTCACATAACTTAATGTCAATGAAAATACATTAGCAATTCTGGCAAGAGACTCTGGGTTCAAATTGGAAGATAACAACATATTACAACACCGATATTCAGTAAAACAAAGGCAACAATTAGATAATAACAACCTAAAATCAGGTAAAAGGATCCATAAAAATTGGTAAGTCCCATTTGATAGCATAGGTTGGAAGCATTAACCAACTTTGAAACTAGTTAATCAGTTTTGAGAGAGTGAGCTGGTACCTTTGCTCTAATGAACAAAATACTTCAGAGAACTCATCTTTTCCAACCAAATAAAAGCAAAAATTCCAGGCAACATACATTCAGTGATTTTACCCAACGTTAGTTCTATCATGTTTCAACTACCACGCTACTTTCTCCAAAAAAAAAAAAAATGTTTCAACTACCTGAAAATCCTGTATCTGTTTTTGTTGTTCAGATTGCAACCTGCCAACTGTACTCAAAAGCTCTCCCATTGCAGATTCAATTCGCTCATTAAGTGCTTCTGCTAAAGCCTTACCCAAGAAAAATGCATCGAGAATGTTTTTGCTATCACTATCACCTGTAAAATCGATCATCTCACAGGTTTAGATGAAATTATAAAATGCAGTCAAGCATGCAAGGAGGAAGATATGGTAAAGACGGCCCTTCAACATCTGATAAAGAGAATACATGTGTTGTCTCATTTCCGAAGATGGTTGATATCCCCTTTATCTCACTTATTTTCTGTCACTTTATTGAAGTCCAGAAGAGTATACAAAAATGATTTCAAATACTCCATAGGCCCATAAATTCCTATGGGGGCTTAAGTTCACCTCAATTGGCAAGCATTTAATGTAGATCAATAAGTTCCAGGATTTCATCCTGTATTTTCCCACACAATTCAATGTCATGAATTTGTCTGATTCAATTAGGATGCTTTTAAAAAGACTATATGTGCAACAAGGTATGGACACATTTTCCTCGTTGAACAGGGGTCTGCTAATAAGAATGTAATCGGTATTCAGGGTTTTAGTAGGGAGGAATTTCTTAGACAAGAAAGGGTTACCCTTTAGTCTTATTAAGGTATACGGTTGTCTATTATAGATAAAACCAAAACATCCCAGCAAATTCTGATCAATGAATAACAGTCTAAGAATAGATTTTCACCTTCAAATCTCATTCAAATCCCAGGTTCAAAGTGTCTCTTGGTCAATCTTATCGAGCCAAATTTTCAGTTGTAAGAAACTAAACATGTACAGAGTTGCGTCTCAGCATAAACCAATAAATTCCAAGAAGGAACAGATCTCAATGTCTAAAATGTTCCATTACCAAACAAACAAAGGACCTTTCATGGAATCCACAAGATATATAATGTAACGTTTAAATGTGGCTAGCCACCAACCACAAAAGGAAACAAATTAAAAAAGAGGGGCGAAATACCCATACCAGAACTGGAGTCACCGGTGCTGCTTCTTACAATGGGTCTATAAAAATCTTTCTTTAGTGTTCCAGTCCTAAGACCTAGTTTGTTTCTGAGTTCCTTGTCCAACAGAAACGAGATACGAGGTTTAACCGAGGCAAGCGAATTGCTGTAACTGTTAGTTTTAGCCTCGGTTGGGGTCTTGGATTGAAGAGAGTAGAAGCTGGAATATGGGGAAACAGAAACTCGGCTCATGTTGAAGATTTTCTCGCTCACTTTTCCAGGATTGTCGTCTACGCAGTCCCTTGTATAAAACAAAAGTTGGATACTGGGAGATCTAATTGCCTTATTGTTCGGGTTCGGACCTACCCAAGCTGTCCGCCGCATGAGGTGAATCAATCACTCAATTTTACTTTATTGAGTATAGACGGTAACATGAAGGCATGACCAATAATCCCAATTCAGGAAGGCTTGAAGATAGCATGTAATGTTGTTCCTAAGTTTCATCACCAGTTCAGCCCAATGCCTTAAGCCATGCACACATAACTACTCTATTACTCCTGTATTCCCGATAAATACTTATTCATTTAGAAAACTGGGGGTGGAAAACATGCACAAGTGACATGCAACTAGAAAAGTTAAGCGAAAATTTAAAAATGTACATGGAAGGAATAAGCAATAAATCGAAGATTGCAAATATAAGGGAGAAACCTTGGTTCAACTGTTATTTTTTCTCTGCAATAATTGCAAGTGAAGTGAACTACGCATGCAGCAGCTGTAGATCGAAAGCATTTTTTGCATGCTATATATTAGTATTTTTGTAAAATGTGTTGAAAGGAAATTTTGACTCGAATCCATGATATCTAGGGAAAAATCCATAAGAAGATAGATTGTATTGGTGAAATAATAAGCAACGAACAATCTACAAGTAACGAACTCTAAATGAAAATTGTATCAACAGTAGATAGATTGTCCATTATAGTCGCAATGAAATCGATAGAGATAGTCACTGAGTGTCCATGTGCTGGAGAGAAGCTCACAAGCAAAGGTAGGTATGGAGATGTGATTACCTTGGAGGTAGAATCTAGAAACATGATCTTGGTGATTTTTTGGCCAGATCCAGAAGATATATTAGGATTATATTTGAAGTAAGATCGTTGATTGATGTGGTTTTTAATTTCAGTTCTATTTCTTCGTTCCCTGTAACGTAATAATTATATAAATGAAAATATGAAGAATCTCAAAAATTCGTATATAATTTGTAACGAAACATTTGAAACGTTGTATGTAACATAATGGATTACAAATTTTTAAGATCTGTAACTTCTTGTATTGGTGGGTTAACGAGGATTGCTGAGTCGAACTATGTTGATAATGCAACACCTAACATTTGAAAATTAATGTTTAAGATAGAAAAAAAGAGGGACAGAGTAAGATGTAATATTATGAGGAAAGAAAAAATACCATTGTAGAAGTTGACTTTGAGCCTTGTGTAGACAATAACTAGATGAGAGTGAAGCGATTTCGTAATTCGCTGGCCCTCGTTCTCAACAAAAGAATTCTACAGTGATAGTATGACTGTTTGTTACCTAATGAAAAACAAGAGATGTTAGAAAAATGTAAATTTTTTCACTTTAACGGAAAATATTAACAAAGACAAAGAGTAAGAATTACTCTTTATTCATGATAACAAATTTTTGAACCAATGAAGCTTTTCCACCTTTGATGATTTCTTTTTTATCCAACATTTCCACAATATCTAACATGTGTTAGAGATGAATGTAATTAGTTACGGAAACGTTTTTTCAACATTGTATGAAGAAATATAGTAAGCATCTAACCAACTGATTTCTGCTTGTCGTCAACACAATCCATAAGATTTCTTAAAGGTGTGAAGTCGAATTTGACAGGGATGATTGCATCATTTTCTGTCATAGGCTCGATGACAGTCTGGCTTGTAATAATCCACTGTATTTTCAAATTTTTTGTTTGATATTGAGGCGAGATCGATTTCACAATCGCATTAGAAATGATATATTTCCAACTTGGCTGCAAGATGATGCCGATTCTTTGGATATAATTGTTGAACGTGATACTCTCAACTTGCGATCCCTATTAGTTATCAAGGAATTATTGATAGGTAAGTTGACAAAATGTAAAAGGAAGAACTTGTAATTGATATACCTCACAATCGCACAGGATAAACGTTTGTCTTTTGGATGGTGTAGTAATCGAAGCAATGACATGTTGTTTCTTTTATACTACCACTTCACAAGACCACGATTGCGCTCCAGGGAAAATATCCTTGATCAATAAACGATTTTCCATGCTGAAAGAATATGTTAGATGTTCAAGGGAAGACAAATAACTATTTATATAAAATTAAATTATGTGAACTTAGAAAACAAACAAGTAATATACCTTTGAGGAAATTTGACGTTTTATAATCTGACCAATTGAAAAATTTCATGGAAAACAATATTTCTTGTTTTTTTTAAGTGTGAAGATTGAAAAGTTCCAAGAATAATAAGAACTTTAAGTGATTCAGGAGTTCGAGCTCTTGACAAAGCCACATATAGTTGTCCATGCGAGAATACAGGTTGATGGAGATAAATTCCTACATGATCAAGTGTTTGACCTTGGGATTTGTTTATGGTCATTGCAAAACATAGACAAATTGGAAATTGTGTTCTGATGAAAGGAATTCCATTTTTTCGTTCTCCGAAGATTGCAAAGGAATCGTAGGTATAAAAATGAATTTTCCTTTGTGATCTCCAAAAATAATTTCAGCTAAAATTGTATGATCTTTTAGTTGTCTGCATATCAACCTTGTTCCATTGCATAATCCCTCAGTTAGATTTAAATTTCTGAGAAGCATAATTGGAGAACCCTCTTTCAGCAAAAGTTTATGTGGAGGTCGACCTTTAGGATTTAAAGAATTCAGGAAATCTTGATAATTAGCTTGATATCTTCGATCAATCGTCTTGTCAGAACTCAGATATGAATGCATATATCCTGCTAATTTTTGAATCATGATGTAATTAATTTCATCAACACAACTATTTGTTGGAAATAGCAGCATCTGTTTATCATCTGATATGGATCGGATGAATATAAGCTTACGTCAGGGAAGTCGTTTTGCAATAACCTAGTGAGGATAATTGTATATCAGAAAAGTGTAATAGCGATCGGAAAAAAGGATAGTAAAATGTTTAATGAAAAAAGTCCTGACCTATTAAGAGATTGGTCCTTGTTGTCATAAGGAATAATGAGTTCATTTGGTAAGCATATTTGATCTTGTTCATCCATTGGCTCAGTGCCTTCTCCGACGCGCAATAAAAAATCGCAAAAAATTGGACTTGAGACAGCTCTCATATTTGCCGTTAAAGAGAATTTATAGATGTGGGGCCAAAGATGCGAATTTACAAGACTTGAATCAATGAGTTGTTGTTTCGTTGCTTGGTGAATAACTGGCAACGTTTGACGAAAGTCACCACTAAATACAACAATTTTACCTCCAAAAGGCTGATTAGAGTCCAATATGTCTTGAAATAAGCTATGAAATGCTTCGATGGCTTCTCGTTTTGCCGTGGAAGCCTCATCCCATAAATTAAGGCTAGATTGAACTATCAAATTTGCAACACTGCTTTGTTTGCTCAGTTGAAAAACTTTTTGCTTTGAGAAATCAAGGGAGATTTTAAATCTTGAGTGAGCTGTCCTACCTCCCGGAAGAATTGAGGCAACAACGCCTGATGTGGCGATAGTGATTGCAATATGTCCTTGTGATCGTAAATTTGCAAGAAGAGCTCGATATAAGAAAGTTTTTCCTGTTCCTCCAGGACCATCGATAAAATAACTTCGATTCGTTGAAGTGAAAACTGAATTCATTATCAAATCAAATATGTATTTTTGTTCTTTGTTCAGTTTTGACTGTAACAATAGCTCTTCTCCATCAATCTGTATATTCATCTCACTTTGTACTTCCTTAGTTTGTTGTTCTCGATAATCAACACGAAACTGATGTTCAGTAAAATGATAATCAGCTAAGCTTTTTTCCATTTGTTCTAAAGATTTATTGATATCTTCAAGAGCCATTTTTGTAATATCATCAGATGTATACATATTGCAGGAAGAATGAGCATATAGGTAGTCAAAACATAGGTCGTCTCTGAAAGTTTCCCAGAGCTCTTTAGGATTTGTCGGCGAACAATGGAACAAGAGTGTAGCAAATAAGAGTCTGAGGGATGTCGGCATTTGAAAGATCACAGCTTCCTCAAGCGTTTGTTGTATGTAAGAGTCAGATGCTAGCAATCCTAATTGCAGTGCAACATCTCTGAAAGAGTTCATCTTTTGACCATCAACAGTCAACAGGGGGTCAAACGATGTTGGCCCTCTAACATTTGTGAGCAATAATCTTAAGTAATACCTTTCTCCTTCTCGAGGGTCAATAGTAACTAATCGTCCTATGCCTTTTCTTTGACTTCTTTCCGACCATGCTTTTGTTTTTTTGATTCCAAACAAAATGTTACGGGAAATCTCTATACAGACATTTCATTTCTGCAGCCTTTTGATTTGTTGAATTCGTCTTGAAGAATTCCGTCAGCATTGTTTTGGAAAAGTCAATATTTATTAATAAATAAGACAAATTAGCATCTTTTGCAAAGGAAACAAATTGTTGATCTGGGAGGTGAACTTGTAGTATATAGATGGATAGATTAATCTCTGCTAGGCGGAATTCATATATGCGCTATAAAGCTTCGAGGGGTGAAATCCAACGACCTTCTTGGAAATTACTGATTTCATCAATATTACATGTGTTTTCTTGGTCGCCGATGCTAAAGTTGACAAGGTCATGACCCTTAAATACATATTTGTATAAGTATTTAATGAGCTTGACAGTTGAACATATTTCAACATTAATGTGACAATCAAGTAACATCAAAAGGTACAGGTCATGAGGAACCCACCATCTATTATCAACCTCATGTCTGCAAATTTTGACTTTTCTTCCATTATCTCTCCATCTATAGCACGGATAAATGTCTTCACCATAGACAGCAAAAGGAGTAAAATCCTTGGGATAATGACTTTTGCATACACCATTTCTTATGCAAGGACAATGTTTGTTCATAAAACCACAAGGACCGTGTATCATATGTTTAATGACAAAAGAATATAACCTGGAATTGTGATTAGAATCAGGTATTTCAGCTGATATGATTTGATCATAGGAATCCGGATTCAACAACTTAAATTGTGGCTGAAGTATTAGTAGTAAATGAGCATGAGGGAATCCACGCTTTTGAAATTCAATAACGTAAACAAATGTGGTGACATCTCCAAAAATTTGTTTTTTTATCAACTGATTTTTGATAATTTCAAATTTAGCTCTGAACACTCTGGATAGTAAATCTGTTTTGTCTTGTGTCTTTTCATGAAATTTAAGATTGTCTTGTATTTCTTTCCACATAGGGTTGTAAGTGATAGTAAGGAAAATATCTGGTTTGCCATATTTTTGTACCAGACCCATTGCATCTAGATAACATCGTTTCATGTCCCTTGGACCGCCGATAAACAAAGTTGGGAGCACGATGTGGCGACCAATTGTAGACGCTTCAGTTTGACCAATGTTAATGCTATGTAAAACACCTTGCAAAATTTCTGATCGTATCTCATTTTGTTTTTTCCTATGGAAGTCAAGGCGAGATGTTTCAATCCTTATATAAAAACCGACAACGAATTGTTGAAGTAATCTTAAGCTGTGGAGAAGCATGGATTCATTATAATTTTTTATTTGAAGTCTATAGCAGTAATACTCTCTGGCAGTTACTAGACCATTTTTAGAGTGTCCTTCTTGAGCAACTAGTAATAGTAAGGAAAAAGTGGTAAATTAATGCATAATTAGATAATATTTAGGAAACAACCAAATAAGGAGACAACTAACCTATGTTTTCGAGAGCGAATAATTCAGCTGGTTCAGTAAAAGTGCGGAAAGGAGCACTGCTTGTTTCATCAGAAACATTGGTCGCGTTTCTTTGTGGAATTAACCGCTTAATGCCATGATGCCATCCTGATTCACCCTGCAGAAATAAAAGTGGATATTGAAGCGGGTCATAGCATGCATAATAAGATTGGATTCTATAACTTGGACCTGAGTGAGTGTAGACTTAGATATGAGGAGATTTATCACGCCGTTCATCATTAGTTTCAGTCCATATAACAGCTACTTGTGATGCAGTAGGAAGATTGTAAACGCATTGATCAAGACCAGGATTACATCTAAAAACAATTTCGTGATTTTCAAGCGATGGAATATCTTTAAGACTACGAAAAAACCTAGTATAAGTGTTATCTCGAAGAATTTTCATAATGAGCCTTAATGTATTCTCATGAAGTTTATCAGAACTGTTGATCCTGTAACACCCCACTCCCGCGTGACCCGAATCCGATATCATTGGTGATATCCGAGTCTTTGTCCCGCGAGGGTGGCGTATTACATCAATCAATTTAAAACTCAGTATACATATTTTTTATTTTTTTTCTTCATTTTAAGACATGCATTCACGCGGAATAAGCAGTAGACAGTAGTAAACATTTGCAGTTATTACAATCATTTAACAATACTTTACAGTAACCATAAAGT
>JANKYE010000013.1:12229975-12247171 GCA_032467995.1 Erythroxylum dillonii
TACCTTTATATACAATGCTTCATATTTTGAATTAATAATATTTTATACAATTTATTTATATAATAAAACTATAGTAAAATATATAACGATATATTATATACAATAATATAGAATAAAAATGTAACAAATAATTTATTCCAAAATTATATAACATTTGGTTAAAATGTAGCTAAAAACAATTGATTTACGTTTCGATTCTTCTTCGCTGTTATTTTCAGTAGTTCAATCTTATCTTCTCTTTTTCTATTACGAGAGTTTGTCTCCATTGAAGTAGAAAGTTATATATATATATATAACTAGCTGACTGAGTCCGAGGTGAGACGGTGACATGGCTGCTTGGTTGCACTGTTTTTACTGTTTCATGCCATGCATACTCCCAAGATAACGATTACATAAAACGTAACCAATGATGTAAAATTTCTAGTACTCTGTACAGTCAGAAGCCAAAAGTGCACGAGCCTCAGCCCCTGCTCAACCTCTCACGACTTTTACTGACTCTTGCTTGTCGATTTGTGTTGTGTTCACTTCTCAGAACTATAAAATTAAAAAATAAGAACAGTTAAATGTTCCGCCTAGTTGCTTTTCAGTAAAATCATTAGCCACAGCAGAGAGAGAATATACATGTACAGGAATTCTGCCCTTTTCTGTGTATCGATCACCAATCACCATCCTAACTTTAGTTATTTCATATACATAAAAACTGTAAAAAGAAGATAAACAAACAAAGTTGATTCTTTTCCTTATCCTGAAAACATCACAGAAAGATTTTTCTTCAGCCACGAAGTGTTGTTTTGCAAGTCCATACATCAAAATAGACAGAATAATGCTATGAAACTTGTTAAGCAACTAAAGTTTAGTTTCTGTTACCTCTTTACTGTGATCAACCTAAGGTGTGGGTAATTTGCCATGTCATCAGGACTGGGTATAAAGAGAAAAGAAAAGCAGTAATCTTTCGGAGTCAACATTCAAGGGACATTCGCATAACCTGTACCAATTGTGATAAGAAGGAGACGAAGAAGATTAGAATAATTACTTGGAGGAAAAAGTACTAGCAAACCAAGAATGGAAAAGTTAGAGGAGGGCCAACCTCGCATTAATGGATTGTTGTCAACATAATGGCTTGATATTTTTCAGGCAGATTTTCTCATAGCAGCATTGCCCATCTGCAAGGTGGTGGACCACATAACATATGAGAAATAAGAACCGAGAAAAGAAGGCATCTTCCCAACCGAAAAAGTTTAGCGAATAGTAGAAGACGACACATTCCACAATTTTAGAAATGCGCCTCTTATTTCTTTTAGGTTGATTTCTGCTATCAACAGATTGGAGCCATGAAAGGTCAATAATATTGATTGGCTAGACTGTGGCAAGAACCTGGGATGTATCGCACAACACGTGCTTTGTACATCTGAGGCGAACTGGCTCTGCGCTTGACTAATAAAACGCATCAACTCAATTATAGCTGAAGCCAGTGTATCCATGCCAGTGTGGCAGCAGCTCTTCTACCTCAATCCTGGAACTGGAACAGTTCATGTTTTTCTTGATTTGGCTGCTGTTTATAGACTCTACCTCAGCTAAAAACATGCTATAAACTGGCCTATGATCAGAGAACTGGGATTCTCCACGAACATAAGATAACTGATTGAGCCCTCTTCCATACCACAATATACGATCACACCTACAAAGATTCACAAACAGATCATTTCCTCTGCTGAGGTTGTCCATTGGAATCCAATGCAAATGAAATTAAGGTTAATCTTCCTATGTTTCTCTTGTGAAGGGAATGGAGGTTACCATGCCGGAGTTCTTCTCTTCTGTTTTGGATGCATATCATCGCCTGCATATCTGTCTGAATTTTTGGAGTACTTGTATGTTGGGGGAAAGTATATCCTCCCTTCATTCCATCCCCGAAAGACTCGTCCCTCTCTCTGCTCTATTTGAAGCTGAATATGGAAACAAATAAAAAGATGAATTCCAAGACCTCTTTGATGAAAATAAATCTCCAGTTTAATTGGTGACGTACTTGGTCATTCTCTAGTAATGCGCTCCAGTTGCGCATTTCTACAAGAGCTTTTACGGATCGATAGGGAAGAGCAATCCTGTAATTCAGATCTCCTAGCCAAATGATTCGACTGCATCAACATAGTTGTCATTTAGATATACAAGCAAAACAGCGATTTCAATAAACTATTGAATACAGATAATGAATATGGCCCCACTCGTGGTCCAGAATTGTTTGAGGAGAATTCTCATCTCCCATCCCATGAACTCGGGGAAATCTCGTCTTCCTAAGGATCTGCATTACGTCAGAATTTCTTCGTAGCTCATCTCCCTCCTTCTGTCCAGACGTTAAATGACTACAGATGAAGCAAAAACTTGTTTGATGCAATGACATGCTGATAGCAATGGAACCCTGTAAAAATAGAGTCTAAGCTTGATGCGATTCTTGTACTGTTTTGATATCAAAGCCAAGCAAGTTTCTACTCAATAAACTATACCTTGTTTCCAAGATAACCCATCAATCCTCTGCCAACACAAGAAACTTTCATATTGTGCACGAAGCCTCTCAAATCACACCTCACCCATACAGTTAGAAAAATTCCAACCATTTGCTCGCTGGCAACCAAACAATACCTAGATTTCCCCCTTTTCCGTTCTTCCATGGGAAATGATCGACAATAGTCAATTGGTGAAAAGTAAGTGGCGCATGGTGAAACTTCAGGCTCATTCTCGTCGTCAGAGGAACTCCACTTGAAGTGAGGATCGTAATCACTCTGTCTATGCCCAATCATTACCCTATCGCAAATGCTGAAACGTTGATCAAGCCTAGGTTGTCGCATCAACAAGTCACCATCTATTCTCATGCTATGGCTCAAGGATTGGAAGGAACAACTATGGAAGAAAGAAGAAGTCTTTTGCCTTGTTGACCCTTCAAAGTCTGCGTTGGATTCTACTAGTGGATTATGAACGGGAGATGCAGTGTGACAACTGCAGCCAGTACCAGGAAGGCTGTTCAAAGTCTTCCTAATAAGAGCTAGCCACTTTTTTGCTGGGCCACTGTCTTCTGTGCCCAAGACGTTGCCAGCATTCAGAGGAACAATTTCTTGAAACCTGAAATCAATGTAGTCCAATAGATATAGCTTAACGTGAGAACAGTTGCATGGCTCAGAGAATGGGAAAGAAAAAAGAAATTTATTAAGTGCACATACCCAAGAACATACATGTCAGCAGGAGGTGAGGCATGGACCCAATCTTCAAGATTCAAATAATTTGGTGGTGACTTTCCAGCTACATTCCATGTTGCAACAAAAATCCTGCCTCAGCAGCAATTTAGGTATTAAAGACCAATAAAAACCAACTTTCGGTAGGAAACAAATGTACAAATGACTACAAGGACTTAGCATACCTGTAATGGTGCAAATCTGTAACTTGGTAAGCATCAGGGTCTGTCTTACCTGGCCTTAGTCGATCTGGGTGTCTCTTGTTCAATATTTCTGCACATAAAAATGGGGATTTTGAGGGGTTTGCCGGAAACCAGGTGGCATGAGTGGTATGTGAGAGAAGTAATCACTATCAATTTTATTACTAATATGAAATTTCAGATTTGGAAGACTATTGTGGTCCAACGCAATACTGGGTTCTGATACTGAACCTGTTTTACTTTTCTTGATGGCGCATGCCTTCCTCTCAAAAGAGTTATTCTTCCAATGTTCATCACCATCTGAAAAATGAACACAATAAAGTAGTTAAAGCTGTGTTCTTTCCACTACCAATGCATCAATCAAACATAAAAACAGCACAAAAACAAAAAGGATTTTAAGTGAACGAGCTACAAAATAACTTGTGAAGAAAAGAATAATTTAGGAGATCCTGCTCTGCAATCTGATATATCAGGAATAGATTAAATCCAAAACCATTTTGTTATAGAGACAATAAGAGATTGAAGAAATACAATAACGCAATGTTTTCCCTGTCTATAAGTATCTATCAAGTTGCATTGAAATTCCAAATTCCAGAAGATGAAGCCAGTAATCACCTCCATAAAAGACATCTTCTACATGAAATTCCTGAGCTTCGCTCTTGATATTCAACCACTTCTTGACCAATGTCTTGGGCCATGAAAGCTTCGCGACAAGATAAACAAAGTCAGTTATTGGAGAACATAAGATTCACAGGCAAACAAAGAATGTTATTTTCATTTTTCTTTTAGGCATTCTACAAACCTTGCCTTTCTTCGAGTTCCCATCTCTCATTTTTTCTTCTCAAGGTCATATAGCCATCAGAATGATATGGCAATGAAGATGAATATGTGTTAGTGTTTCAGAAATATAAGAAGATCATTTTTTTGTTTCTTTTTGGTTTTTTCGGACGATGCTTATGACAGAATTTTAAATTTTGGAAAAGGGGATAGACACAAATCTCGTTAATTGTCCTGAGAGTAGGATTCTTGCTCTTTTGCTCTGTTTTTCAAAGAGAGTGGAAGGAGTTAAAGATTGGCTCAAGGCTAAACCCAACGAGAGAAGAAAGAAACGAGTATTCAGTTTCCTGAGGTAATGAAGAGGAAACAACCAACTCAAAGAAGAGGATTACACAGCTGATCAATATTTATAAGCGAAAGTTAAATCCAAGAAACACCAAGTTGCACATTTAAGCTCTTCACTTGTCTTTGTGCTCGTCCGAGGAACTGAGAAAATGAGGAAAGAAGTGAAACAGAAATAAAGCCAATTCAAAACAGCGATGCGTAGAAGTAAAGACTATGAGATCGGAAGAGCAAAACAAGACAATGCAAAGACACAGAGTAGAGAAGAGCTTCTCTCGACGTCACCAAATGCTTTGAAGAGGGAATAAAGTGCAAGTGAAAGAGGTACGTTTCCCTCTCACTCTCTCTCGAGTTGAGGGAGGACTTGTAATTTTTGCCATAATATAAAGCCCTCCGACTACGAGTTACTATTAAATAATAACTTAAAATTCCTGTCTAAACAGACACAACAGCAGTTTTTTTGATAATATTTGCAATAAAACTTGACTGTCCACTGTCAGATAAGATAGGTTTGATCAAGTGTCTTCAGATTGGTGTTCTAATATTATGATTGCTTTGGAAGGAAGTTGAGGTAAAGAAAGAGCAGTTAAAGCATGAGGGTAAAAGATAAAAGAAGGTGTATGTCACGTGAGATAGATTTAATGGCTTTCTGTCTTCTTCTCTGTATCTGTCACAAAGCTAGTGCTTATAGTTTAGGCCTATATTGATTGATAAATCCAATACCTTGTAGGTGATAGGTAGCAGATGTATAAAAACTATAGTCAATGCGCAACTCAAATCCTTAATTCAAGAACTTCCAATGTCTTTGAGAAAAGTTGAGCCATTTTGTGGTTCATATGGCTCCTTTAACGTGGGGTTTTTGGGCTTTGGGACACGCGTTGCTCCTAGGTAAGCATACAATTTTGGGCATGGCATTGAACTTTGGAGGCAAATGCATCATCACATCGGGAACTTGCTGCTTTTTAGTAATCCATGTGCTGGTCTCCTGTGCAAATTTGAGGCACTTTTTGACTCAATCTAGACTCGTGTCCAAGGGATACAAGACAATTGTGCAATTTTGAGGTTTTTCATTTCAAGAAGCCCTTGTGTCTGTAAGCTTAAAAACGTGTTTTATCGTGCATTGCATGAACTAAAACCACGAGTGATGCTGAACATGGAAGTAGGATCTTGTCTAGGCCATTAAGGGTACTATAGCCCATCTAAACACGCGATCTCATAGGTTTTTGTGCAATATGCTAAAGTGCTGCCTAGCTACATGCCACTCAAATTTCCTACAATCGTCACACATGGGAGAGTGCTTCTTCGTTTTCATCTTTTAGGAGGAGTGAGCAAGTGCCAGTTACTACTACAGTTTCGTTGAATTAAACTAATGAAGCTGACTGTGCAAAAGCTTAATGATGTGATTAGGAAGTCCATCTAATATTACCGTATTTTATTATGTTCAATAAATCTTAACCATTTATCTATTTGAGTTCCGCATAGAACCTACGTGAGACTCGCAAAATAAATATCTAAGATTTCATAAGATAGAGTAAAACTGGACAAAATATAACTCGTAATTAGGCGAGTGGATACTGTATTTTCTCCCACAAAAACAATCAATTCAAACAACATTGCTAGTTTCTGTTTATGCCTCCAAACACTTCTGTTCGATATTATTATATCATAGAGTTAGCGCCGCCAGAAAGTATGTGTCCCTTCTACGCTCTGCTTCTTCACAACCGCATAATATCATATCAACAAAAAAGACCATTTATGTTTACTTAAACGCAGCCACCACATCGTAGCAATTACGTGCCAGCCTAACACAATCTAACCAATTCAACATCTCCACATTTGGGTCTCTCTCTAACACCACATCCGACACCGTAATCTGAACCTCACCTCTATAAGCCGTTATTTTCCCGCGAACCCTAGCCACAACCCCGATCTTGATCTCCGAGGCCCACTGATTGGCCATTGCGGCAATTAATCGAACATCTATGGGGTTGCGTCGCGAGAAGTACGGAGATGAGTGGTGGTTCAGCCAGAGCACACAACTCACGCAGCCAGTGCCGTCGTCGATAGCGAACTTGAGGAACCTGTTTGCCTTGTGCTCACAGCTGGTCACAACGCCAACGATCTCTGCTCGTGAAAGGGAGACTCCTTTGCGGGAGAAGGAGATTGGGTCCGAGGAGGAGAATTTGGGAGTTTGGGTGAGAGAGAGGAGATCGAATGCTAGCAATTTCACGTGCGTGTTTTGGAATATTTGATTCTTATTCATTTCAAGAGGGAGAACAAATCCTTATGGAACGAATTGGAGATTACCAACGCCCTAGGGTTTAACACAACCGTTGTTATTTACTAATTGGACAAGTTGGGCTGGATTGTCATAGAAAAAGATGTGGGCCTCGATTGAGCCAGTCCTAGAATCAAACACCACAACCATTGCAAATTACCATCTCATTGAGAAGTAACCAGTGGCACACACACGACGAGAGTGCAGAGATGAAGACATAAATCTTTTTCATAGTTTTAATGATACAGAAGAAAAGGATTATCCAACCATGGTGCGCTTCCGTCCCCGTTGACGAACTGTAACAGATTGCATAGCAAGATAAGTTTAAAGACCATCTGAGTCTACAACAAAATCATAATCAACAAAAGACTTCAAGAAACCCACCTTGAGCCAGTTTGTTCAATGTTGATGACCACTGTTTTGAGGACTTCTTGTAGGCTCCAAGTATGCGCTCCATCTGCACAATCAATTTCAAAACAATTTTTCTAGTTTTGAGTAGCAGCGAAGAAGTGTAAAGCATGTAATTGAGTTTTCTGTCAATCAAATCTGTACTTTATAACACTTGATCAAAGTACTATTCCTATGGTTTTACTAGTTAAACCATAAGTTCAATGTTGAATTCCCATATAGCTTCACTTTTCGATTCCCACAAATTGTTGACTTCTATATTCTCTTGCGTTTCAGGAAGAATGTGATAGGATGAGAGAAATTAGAAGATCGGATCAAATGTGCATAAAATTACCACATCGCCACATGAAGAATGCATTGAAAGCAAAGCTCGCTCCAGCACATATAGATCAACAGCCTTGTCCTCGGGAAGGGTTGATGTGAAACTCAAACCAAAGTCAATGAGGACCTAAAACAAAACATCACATGAAAAAGTTAATTCACGTAACAGTTTATTCTTTCAAAGCAAAACAACTCACTCACCAGTAGATTGGTGCCATTCTGGATCAGCATGTTTGATGTGGTCAAGTCACCATGAATGAGGCCGCCGTCATGTAACTTGCCAATAGCATCTCCAATCTGCTTTGCGACATCATCCAGTCGTTCTTGGATAACGCCATTGATTCCGAGTTCGAGGAAGATATCTTTCACAGAAGAACCCTCAATGAACTCAAATGTCAGAGTGTTCAACTTAGGATCCACAGCATACAACACCGGAGTAGATACGCCAAGTCGCCTAGCCTTTGTCATGCATCGAGCCTCCTGCTCCATCGATTTAATTCATTACAGATGTCACATCAAAATGATAAGAACAAAGCTTATAAATGATGTATAGAAGCAAGGGAGAAACAGGTTATGAGAATAAACCCACCGCATTTAAGCGTTTTAGAGTAAGTTTAGAATCCAGAGTAGGGTGTCTATACTTCTTAGAGAAACGTTCCTTGACAATACACCTCCTTCCAACAAAAATTGAATCGAAAACTCTCTGAGATGAACGTTAAACAAGTATAAGAACTCTCAAGCAACATCCAACAAAATTTAATCTTGACTAGAAAATCAAGCCAAGACAAAATCCGCAAGAGGAATTTAATCAAGAAGGTGCATAAAAGTAAAAGCCAAAGCATTGTCTTTTTCTAATCATCAGGCTATAATGTTCGTAAAAGGAAACTCACAGCTTCAGCTCCTTGCTTCAGCAGAATAAGAGAACCATCGTTGACCTCTTTATCAACCTCCATAGTCGACACCAAAACCACTAATATATGATGGAGTGGCGGCCGTTGTTTGATGAGCGACGGAGAGGCACTACAGTTCCCGGATAGAAGGACGAATTGCAGGGTCGTTTCGCAAACCCTAACGGTACAGATAGAGTGCTTGGGCAGCGGGAATATGTCCTTTTCATTTCATTTTTTTTTTCTAACTTCCCAAATAGCATATAACCGTTAAATTAAAATTGATGCAAACCCTAGATATAAAAATGCAGTAAAACTGCTTACAAACGTCGTCGTCTTTTTTTCTTTTAACTGGTAGATGCTTTCTCAATCTAATGGGTGCCCATTCCTTGAACAGTGAGTAACTCTCTCCGTCTTACAATTTGGGGTTTTGTTTAAATTTTGCTATGATCTGTTCTTGGAATAATTATTTGAAGCTCTAAATTTTACGGAAGTCCTGGTTTGTAGCTTGTAATTGAAGAAGCATGAAGAGGCCTATGCCCTGGAGTGATGACGATGGGAATGATTCCTCGGGCGACGAGTCGTCATCCTCGCATTCAGATTCTGCAACCGACAGGTCAGCTGATAAAGCCGAGTCTAAAGAACGTAAATCTGGAGGTATTTCCCATTATTTTTGTTACGATGGTTATTCAATTTCTGCCAACGTTGTTTATCCATGATTGCAGCTTGTCGACCTCCCAGCTTTAGTTGTTAGCTTGTATGGACTTCTTTTTCTTTTTCTATTGCACAGTAAATGAAATTATTCAAAACGGCTATTCCATTAAGTAGGGGTTCCGAAATCATACATGAATAACGCATAATATGTGCTGAATAGTCTCTAATGGTTCTTGAAGAAGATAGAAATTTGCTGTAAACAAAGGTGAGTGCCTTAATGTTGGGAGTTCTTTATGCTACCCAAGTTGAATGATAGGTAAAGTGGTTTAAAATTTGACAGTGGTTATTGAGGTGGAACTTAGAAGGGTAACTCCATGTACTAGTGCAAGGATTGGTATAACACTTTTGGTTGATTCTATAGCTTGAGGTCGGTATAAACCTGTATGCCTAATCTTAAACTGCTATATTCTTGTGTTGGAAACTTGTTACTTGGACCAATAAAGCAATGTTGGAGGAAGGAATTTGATTGGGGAGTGTTTCAGCAATACAAGTTCTTTTATAATTTGGTACCCTGGTTGGGGAGTGTTTAGGGGTTCCGAAATCATACATGAATAACGCATAATATGTGCTGAATAGTCTCTAATGGTTCTTGAAGAAGATAGAAATTTGCTGTAAACAAAGGTGAGTGCCTTAATGTTGGGAGTTCTTTATGCTACCCAAGTTGAATGATAGGTAAAGTGGTTTAAAATTTGACAGTGGTTATTGAGGTGGAACTTAGAAGGGTAACTCCATGTACTAGTGCAAGGATTGGTATAACACTTTTGGTTGATTCTATAGCTTGAGGTCGGTATAAACCTGTATGCCTAATCTTAAACTGCTATATTCTTGTGTTGGAAACTTGTTACTTGGACCAATAAAGCAATGTTGGAGGAAGGAATTTGATTGGGGAGTGTTTCAGCAATACAAGTTCTTTTATACTTTGGTACCCTGGTTCATGCAATCATAGTGGATGATGAGGATTGGTGAATAATTAGCCATGATGGCATAGAACCTATATTGTTTGTGGACATCCTCATTTCAGTTCCTATTTCTCAAATTCTCCACTTTGGTATCGGAGGAGAATTTGCTTTGCACCCTTATGTTTATTTTCCTTTCCATGTAGGCAAGAGTGGAAGGCGAAAAGTCGTGGACTTTGAAGCATTAAAGCGACATGGCTATAAAGGTGGACTGTCAGTTTTGAATGTGCCTCCTCCGAAAGATAAAGTAGTGCCGGATTGGTCTTGGTCTACTGGCAAAGAACAGGGCAGAACTGGTGAAGTTGAAGAATCTTATGAAGAACGACAGAGAACGAGAGCTGCATTAAAGGATGGAGAGCAACTGGCCAGTGCGCAAACTTCAAAGGAGAAGAAGAGTCTTTCATTCTCCCAGAAAGAGAAGAGGAAACGAGAATTTGGTCAGGCTAGCAGGGGTAAGAGTTATGTTGAAGAAGAGAAAAGGTTGTTAAGAGATAGTGGCATCTACTCAGGCTTTGATACTTGAATTCGTAGTTCCTCATAGCAATATAAGGAATGTGGTGTACTTGAAACAATTGACCTTTGATGCACTAAAGACATTTGTTGTACACATGTACTTGGTACTGTGAACTTGAAAGATGCAACCTATTAAGTGGAATATATAATGAGATATGTCCGAATAGAAAATGAGAGTTTGCCAGGCTTGGTATCAAGCAATGACTAACCAAAAATACTAATTTTTTTTTCTTTTTGTGCCACTTCTCAAGACTTTATTATGTTTGACAAGTTAAAATTAGTAGGTTCCAATATACGGTAGATATAAAATGGATAGGCAATCACTTCACCTTTCCAGTAACCTTCATCTAGACCCTGTGCAGTACCAAAGTTTCGAAGTAAAATGTTTCGGACCAAAACATACTTATGTCGTTCACTCAGCGACTACTAAATACTAATTGGTAAACTGAGGCGCTATCATTGAACTTCCAACACAACCTTACAAAACTGTCAGACTGAAACTGATTGTCATTAACTTCAAAGATAATCTTACAGAAGTACATTAATACGAAGAAGCAAGCAAGCGAGGCATCTACGTCTGACGTCGTCAGTTGGATCTTTCAAAGTCAAAAGCGGATCTTGCACACCACGGATGCTTCCTGGTATTTGAAGTCGAGATGTTTTCTGCTGGATGTTTGGTCATTGTAGCATCTCCATTTGAAGTCAGGGCGGTTACTGGTGATTAGCAAGATTGATCCGCAGATCTATGTGGAAGAGTCCTGCGTATGGCTCTGATAGTATTAGGAGTAGTTCGGCAACAACCTCCAACCAGAGAAGCTCCAACCTCGCACCATTTATCTACGTACGAAACAAAATCTTCATCAGACACCCCACTATTTTGCTGCAACGGAAACAAATGCAAACAGACATCAGTTTGCCATGTATAGAAGGAGGCTAATATATTAAGTTTCAAGATTGTACTTAACATAAAATAACAAATGGAATCCATATATTCCTTAGCTTTCATTTCCCCATTTCGGTTGACAATCCAACCAAGTTTTGCCGTACAATATGATTCTTTGAAAACTTAAAACCTGTGTTTGCTTGCTATTTACAGAGTCAGTTAAAGGGTTCTACCTGGATACTTTTTTCAAAATGCCTTCCATTGATTTTAAAATAATATGTATTCCCCTGCAAAAAAGGACTTACCACCCACTCCTTTCGCTCAGCATCATAACTCTCCCCACTGTTTGGATATATGAGAATCGGCTTAGTAGTCACCTGAAGAATCTTTTATGTATAAATTTAAAACATAACAAGATAGGACCATTTCCAAATCCATAAGAACATAACCTCAACTATCTGCAAAAGGGACAAAAAGAAACCAACAAATTATGTTTGAATAACCACCATAAGAGTACCTTCTTCATAGACAATATCATTCCCTGAATAAATCTAGGAGGTGTGCAGTTTATTCCCACGGCTACAACTTTCTTGCACGATTCAGCTATTGAGGCACATTCGATTAAAGAATCGCCACTAACCACGTTGATACCATCTTTAGAGTTAAAGGAGAACCAAGCAGGAATTGTTATGCCTTCATCCTCTAAGAGCTCAGCATAGGCCTGCAAGAAATAAGTAGCAAATCAAGCATGTAGGAAATAGCTAGCCTAAGATCCAGCATTTCATACAATTTCCTTCTCCAACAAACTCAATTTGGCATTACCCAAACATCAATATGAAGCAGGTGCCTGGTTCAATAATTGAAGAAACTCCTAGCCAGGTATAGCATAGCACAATAAACAAGAATTTTAGCACTGAAGAATGCTTTTCCTTATGCCTTCAATGATACAAAATATTTAGGAAAACCAAAGTAAATGAAATATTACAACGTGTAAAAGACCCTGCATATTACCTGAGCTTCTATCTTGTTTGGAATTGTTTCAAAAGCTATGAGGTCAGCCCCTGATTCTGCCAGGATCTTCACCCTCCTCCGGTGAAAATCCTTCAGGTATTGTAGGGTAATTTTGTCGCCATAGTTCCCACTAATAAAGACACGAAACAGAATAAGAGATGAAGGCAGTAAAGTACATTGTATTAGCCTTTTCAGAAGAAAAAAAAGCGACAATAGTCTGATGCCCTCAAGCTTAATTTGGCAGTAAATGACATAAAGTAATGAAAGGATGGAGAATTAATAATCGTCATACTCTACCCCCGTTATAATCAGTACAATTTCTGTTGAAAGTAATATTCTGGTGCTGTAGATACTATAAGGAACAATAAACCATGCATGGAACTTCCAGAAGATATTTCATAAATAAAAGAAAGGATTTCTAGCTGCTTAATGCACACAGAACTGTGAGCAATAGAATCAGTGTACAAATTTTAATAAGAGGTTGGCTCACCTGTACTCTGATCCATCAGCCAAATAAGCTCCGTAGCTGCCAACAGAAGCTGCAACTAGAACGGAACGTAGTTCTAGAACCCGACCGTTGTTATTACCATCAAGGGAACCTTCTTTACATCTTTCATAGTAAATAGCCCGTGCATCACATGCAATCTCTACGCTTTTCTTAAGCAAGGCTTCACTTTCTTCAGTAGAAAAGCCTTTAGCCTCAAAACCCTGAATTGTGGCCTATTCATATTGAATTGAACATGAGGGTCAATTTCATACATATAGAGAAAGAGAGAGGGGAAGCATGAAGGTGCATTTTATTTCTCTTTTGGGTGGGCAAAGGGGGTTGATGGCAGTCAAAGAGAATCATACCTGATAAGATGCTGTGATAATGATATCTGCACCAGCTTCAAGATAGTCAAGGTGTACCTGTGAAGCAAAAGAACCAGAAAAATGTGAAGATATATTACAGTTCACATTCTAAAGTTTTAACAAAAGGTAACATTAAGACATGGTTTTATCCCTTCAAAAAGAAGTCACTAAACCATTAACGTCATTAACATCTTTTTTGGTTCGGGTCCCAGTTACAGCTTTTCCCATAAATTTAATCTCATTTTATCCACTTCTGAACAAAATGGTTCTGCTTAAAATGCCTTAAATAGAACTATAGCTAGCATTTCTCAAACACAAACATGTCTTTTCTTCTATTAGATGACATTCAATTGCTTACACTTCTAAAAATAATCATAAATCTTTATCCAGTGGCCCAGAAAGAAGTTCTGTCCACTTAATCAAGCAAGCCTTTCCTAATATGAACCATCAATTGCAAGATATTTCATTTACTAAGCGAACTAAAATAAATTTGGGTTACGGAATAAACTATGGGGAAATGACCTCCCCTCACCTTCACTCTTTCCAAACATCAAAGAGTAGAGATGAACAGTGAGAGAGATGGTGAATATAAGTTCCTGGTTTAAATTAAAAAACTCATTACTCGTATATTGCAATAAAAGATCACAGTGGTCCCAAATTCAGAGACTCACTAAATATATTTATTCCAGACAAACAAGATCAAAGAGTATCTAAGTCGTCCAATATTTAGGTTTAACAAAATTCATACTATCATATTACCGCATAAACAAACTGACAAAGCCGACTCCATAAAGAACATAAACCAACACCAACTCCGAGACAAAAACTTTCCAAATAATGGTGATCTCTATCTCCATGATTTGCCCGTTCTTACTACCGAAAACAAACTTATACTGCCAGACAAGACAGTAGTTAAACCAATATAATAATGTCCACAAATGACTAATCCACTATCATTTCACAGAGAAACATATCTAACAAACACGAAACCAAATACCTAGTTCTTTTTGACATTAACGACGCAACATTTAGTTCGAAATTAACAGAACAAGATCTAAAGAAAGCACATGAACTACATTCTCAGTATTAAATAACCGAAAATAAAACAGAAACCGAATCATTTAGAACGTAAATCGGAAGTCAATGGTGAGATGGGTACAATACCGCGCGGACGAGATGAGGAGAGGTGAGGAGACACTTGGCGCTCCAGAGAGGATCGTTGAGGTCAGCACCGTGGCGTTCCAGCTCCGTCGCCAGGCCGCCATCAATGACGGCTACACCGCCCGAATGTCGGAGCAAATCAGTCATCAACGACGACATGTGGGCACGTCACATGAGCTAGCAGAGAGTCTGTCGGGTGGTTGAACTGAACAAGCACAAACTAGTAGCTTGCGATGTGGCTGTTACGCGACTTCGGAATTTATATAAAGACGCCCTGGAGTTTTCTAAATAACAGTTTTGCCCCACTCTGTTTTTAACAATATTAAAAATTAATTTAATTTAATAAAAATTTTAAATAAACTAATTTTAATTTTCGTTTAATTTATTTTAATAATTTTTAGAATTAATTTATTAATTAATCAACCAACTTTTATAAATTAAAATAAACTATTTAATTTTTTAACAATTTTTAATTAAATTTTAAATTTTTCAATAATTAAAAAGATTATCATTAATAATATTTTAAAATCTATTTAATTTTTAATATTTTAATAGCTATTAATTTTTTAAATCTAATTTTAAAAATATTAGTTTTTAAGTTTATTTTATAGTTTTACAATTAAAAATTTATCATATCCTTATTCTTGTGTCAGTGATATGATTAGAACTTCCGGTCTTTTTTTTTTTAAGGAAAAAGATGTGAGATTTTATTAATAATCAAACCATATTCATAATGCAAGAAGGAGGTATAGTAAGCCACTCTCCGAAGCCTGACTCGGAATGAGTACCTACAGTAACAGTATATGTAGCTACATTCGTAGACCTATAAGCAAAATAACAAGAAATTAACTCTAACTCACTAATGATAGAGATACAATCTTGAATAAGAAGACCAGACGCAGAAACATCCGTGGTTGGAGAAGCATCAATAACCTAAGCTACTAACTTTGCATTTGATTCTACAACCACATTTTTTCATTGAAGCTTTTTTATCCAGCTCAACACCTTTCGAATCGCTACTGTCTTTGTTGCCTTATATTTGAGCTTAGAGTTGTCAATTCAATTTTTAAGCCATTAAGGCTGTATTGTGACAACTCAGCTACGGTCTTTATGGATAAAAATAACAAGAGTAGAAGTTGAAATAAGAATATCGACATTAAGTATTTAGTCGTAAGAGAACATGTTGAGGAAAAAAATTGTCATTAAGCACATTAGCGTTGAGTTAATGATTGTGAATCCTTTAACTAAAGATAAGTCACCTAAATAGTTTAAGGATCACGTAATGTGAATGAGACTTAGTTCCATAGTGTGATTTTTTATTGTACATTTGTTGCTTCAATGGAACTCTTATTTAATTTGATATTTTCTCATATGATTTTGTGCACACATATATTTGATTGTTTTGAGAAATATCATCTAATTTGGACCTAGAATAAACATATAATTTACTCATTAAGTTCAAGGGCTAGTAATAAGAAACTTTATATATGTAATACATGAAAGATAATACTCACTATAAGAGGATCTATTGCCATGATTTATATATTTGGTTTCTTATTATATTTGATGATGGGTTAAATAGACAAGTGGGAGAATGTAAGATTTTTGCGAAACTTCCTATTGTTCAAAATCTGGTCCATTTAATGGTTTAAGCCATTAATCACGCAAACACCTATACGTCATCATTTTCATCTTCTGTGATGGGCAGAGGTGATGAAGCGATGAATTATATATTTTTAGGTCCCTATCCTCAACTTAACGTAACATTCAATGGGCACCATCAAGTTGTGGAGATCGGAGGCTAGAAGGTTCAAAATTTTCAAAGACAATGTTGGATAGTTTCAATGCAATGGCTAGAGGTATTTTTCTGGTATGCTTCCGTTGGTAAACAATATGCATAGCATCTATGTATCTTGTTTATATAAAAATTATGTTGTGTTTTAAGATGCATGCTTGAATTTACATGCTAATCAATCAGGAACCTTTTCCAACAACTTATACATGAACTTCTTAAGAACTAGAGGTCCTAGAGCACCGTGGTATCGATTGCTCTCGATTGGTCTAGTTTTCTTAAGCAATTCCAAAAACACTGTTTATACTATGGTTGGCTATCCTTGGGAAATTATCTATGAAGGACAGGATGTATGGGCTGCAAGTAGATGAAGGATGATTGTTTTGTTCCTTACTGCCTGAGACATTAGAGCATTTTTATTTTCATTGTCAGTTCACCAAATACCTATGGAATAAGGTACTTGAGTTGTTCTAAATTTCTTGTCCAGCTTCCGCTTGAAATGGAATTATGTAGTGGATTGTGCACAAATAATGGACCAATAGGCGACAACTAATCATATTTAAGCTATTACTTGGGAGATTGGTGTATATAGAAACTTTTGCTTGGTTATAAACAAACGAAGACCCAAAGAACTCATTTTCAAAGAGATCCTTAGCCCCCTGTTTGGTTAGCGTCTCCGGGGTAGGGGACAGATGACAGGACAAAGTAATCCTATCCGTCGTTGTTGTTTGGTTGATGTCTCCCTTGCTTCTGTCTTCCATCGCAGGCGGACATAGACAAATAATTTTGTCTACTCGAAATCCGAAGGACAAAAGAGCTCTGTCCTGACTCCGGAAGAAAGAAACTTACCTGCTCCGAAAATACCCCTCCTCTGTTTACA
>JANKYE010000013.1:12247271-12261901 GCA_032467995.1 Erythroxylum dillonii
ACTATTGAATTACAAACCATTCATAATAAAAATATCATTGAATTACATCTTCCTAATCATATTAAAGACTAGGGGCAAATTCGTCATTTGCACTATTTTCTGTTTTTGTCCCCTACAACCAAACATATCTGTCCTGGAGACGGAGACAAGATTCTCTATTCTGTCTATCATAAACCAAACAGCTCTCTGTCCCCAATTTCTGTTCCGTTCCGTCTCCAGCTACCGGAGACGCTAACCAAACGCAACGCAGGGGTTCGGATGAGTACAACTCCATACTTGGTAGAAGTCTGAACCATGGGCAGTCTGTAGTTGAAACTTGGAATGGCGAATAAAAGCTAAGGCTATGTTTTGCGGGGGTTGAAGCTCACGATGTCCCAGATAAATTAGTTAAGTTTGAGGGAAAAAATTTTTCCTTATCTTCGGGATGTGATCCTCTATCCCTATTTTTATATACCTACTCTGTCTTATTAGATGAAGCCATCCATTTATGTGAGAGACATGATAGATATACAAAAATAGAGAAAGAGGATTTCAGAACCTTATCTTTGCTTCTAATCGTCTCAATTATCATCTTGGAAATTTAAATTCAACAACAGTGACAAAGATGTATGCTAATATTAAATTGTCTTGAAATTGTGATCTGTATAATTAAGATGAGAGAGAAATGAAAGGTTAATTTTGGAAGTAAAATTATAAACATGCATACAAAGTCAAGAATGACACTTATTTTGAATAATTAAAATGTACCTAAAACGACACTTATTATGAATCGGAGGGAGTAACAATTTAGACGTTTTTAGAGTCCCCAATTACGGTTCGTATGGGAATGTCATTTCCAGAATTAATTAATGTTTACTCGTGACCTATTTGCATTCCATCTAATATTGTTGCTTATTCTATAGTTGAAGCATAAATTTACTTATTTAAAAATTATCTTTATTAGTTTTAATATACAGTATAATATATTAAGGTAATAATTTATAATTTTATAAGATTATTTTATAACTTTAAAAGATTACTTAAAATGATATCAATTATCAATTGATACTAGTATTGTATTGTACTAAAATTAAATATGCATAGAATTCATTACGATATTCACAAATTAATTATAGGGCTTCGTCCCTTCAATTTAAAACATTATTCATTTTAAAAAATAATAATTTTACCATACAAAAAAGTAATTATAAATTTAAGGTGAAACGTAGAGAATTATAAATTTAAGATATTAAAATTATGATTAACTCTTCTTTTTACAGAAAAAAAAGATATTTTATATTCAAATAAGATAGAAGAATTTGACAAAAGGAAACAATGGCTTATATATAACCTATATTTATATATTTAATAATATATAATATATATTTATATTTAATGTAATATTTAAGCTAAAAGATTAGCACCTCTAATGTGATTTTCCTTTTCACTAAAATATTTTTTTAGACATTGATAAAGAAAATACACTTCAAAATGGGAAGTCAAAAAAAGTTGTCTTGTAAATTGCAAATAAGGACTACGATGGGTTAGATTTGGTTAAGGCCTGTTGGAGCTCAGATCTGACCTAAGACCTAATCTGACCCGAAGCAATGGGTCCGAGTCTAAATTCAACTAAATATGACGCAATTTGATTTGCCAAAACTTTTTTATAAATTAAAAATATAAAATAATATTTTTTAAAAAACAAAATGAGAATGTATTATTTATGATTATTAACTTTTTAGGAAAAAAATCCGTATCAGTCTAGATCCAGTTGCTATCCTTAACTTTACAGCACCACTTACGTCTACTTGAACTAGTCTAAAAAGACTCTTGGGCCTAAGATACATATCTCAGTCCGACGAGTAGCACTATGCTATGCAGCTTATTGTGCGTCAGCGGTTTTAAATTTATACTCAAAAGGTTGTTTGAAAAAAATAGAAATAAGCAAAGGCCGAGAATCTACTCTTGTTTGGTGGTGGGTGTATTAATACTTAAGAGCAGCACATGGAATGGAAGTTGGAGTGGGGCAATGGGTTCTCCTTCACGGTTGTTTACACTTTGCCTAACAGAATCATGGCAATTATAGGAAGTTTGCTCCTTTACCTGTCTTATTGCTGTGAGATGGGTACGTGCTACTGCTATATATCCATACCATTTCAGTTGAGAGAGATTAAAAAGTTATGTTGTTCCATCTGATTTAAGGGTCCATTTGGTAACCTTTTTCTGTTTGGGATTTGGAAGTAAGTGCAAAATTTGGTAGATTTGAGGAGTTTTATTCATGTGGTTTGTCTGCTTAAGTTTGGAGTGGAGTGGAGTCACCAAGAAGTTCCAAAACCTAAATGCTTCCCACCTTCCTTTTCCTTCATCAACCATTCAATGCATGTCTCTTAACTATGACTTGCAAGGATGAGATGAGTAATAAAGACAGAAAGCAAAGACTAGTGGGGAAAATATAAGGGGTGGGGTGGGTCCTATACATGCATTAGATTTGATGGAACTCAAAAGAAAAGAAATAGGCATGTCTATGACCTTCACTTTACAACGAAAAATTCACCAACGTAAAAATTCCTCTCCTTTCAATGGGTAAAAGTTTAGTGTCACTTATCTCGTTTTTCTTTAGCCATTTCATTTTTCTTTTATCTAAAAAAAAGATAAATTCAGTGCATAAGGTTATTTGTTTCGCGAAGGTCAAGTAAGAGTTATCAATTATACCAATTTTTTGTTTGCATTTTATAAAGAGACTGTTTCTATTACTCAAACTCGTGATCTTCTAGTTATTAATTACTATTATATCGATAACATCTATTCTGATATTTATGATAGTAATTTGATTTTTAAAAATAAGTTGACTGAAATCAATAAAAATGGAAAGTATATGCATGTCATGCAACATAGAAATTACTATAATCAAAATGGTCAACAACAATTATGAGTTTAAGATCTTGATAGTGAGGAAAGGAGACCTAAAATTTTCTTATCTTATATTTACTCACTAAGTATGCAGACACGTGATCAATAATCAAAGCAAAACTTCTTGAGCAGAATTAGTTTTGTGGGTTAATTTTATAATTAATTAAAAAATAGATCTTAGGATCAACTACTTTTTTTTTTTTGTTTGTAAATGATGATAAAGCTATTTATTGCCTCTAAGAAAAGCCTTCCCACTGATGTTCTTCATTCCCTTTTCTGGTTGACTTTCAATTAGTGCTTATAGTGACGTAGCAAATTCCTGGGTCAGCTGCATAACCTTGCAAAAGATGTAACAGTATAATGAAAGGGATTAGTCACTAATTTTGTCCGGAGACACCTCCTCAGAGACCAAAAAAAACTAATTCAAGCTCTACCGAGCACCGACTCTGTGCTGGCTGTTTAATACTGACTAAGACATTCAGACTTGTTTAACATTCAAACTTTCTGAGCTTATGTGGACGTCATCAAGATAGGGGGGCAGGCAGATAATTGAAGACAAAATCCAAAATTGTACACTTAACACCTATACCCAACCAACCTAATATTCCAAGCTGCCTTACCCTTCTAAATAATAACCCAATGCGAATCGACGTCATCATCAGAAGAGTCCAGTGGCTTACGCTTGCCTGCATAATTAGACTTTTGAAATCAATATGATTTGTCCTAAACTTTTTGTTACATTTACAAAAGTAAATACATTTAAAAAATGAGATTTGTTTAACGAAAGCTATTATTGAACCATATGGACCAATTATGGCACTTTTAATCAACTGTGACGCTTTTATTGCACTTACCCAAGAGATGTGGACCATCTCTCCACATGAAAATTGAACATACAGATATGCTTGATTATGACAATAATGTTTATTTATTTAGAATATACAGTGCTTGAATTCCTAAATAACAACTGCATACCTTACTATTTCGTATGGGAAGGAAAGGATCAAAGTTTGTAACGGAGGATTACGGCATTCATGTTTTGCCTGGGACCATATTGGACAATAGGAAGAGGATTTCAGACTTCTCCTGGTGGACTGACGAATGACAGCCGTCCTCGCCACCGCCCAAGTCCCTAGCCTTTTCCTCTAAAGTGGACGAGACACCGTGTCAAACTCAATCATATCATCCTACAGGCAAGGCAAGGCAACACCCCTTAAAGATTCTTTCTAACAATGCCCCTAACCCATCGAAAAGACCCATTTGGCCTTACACCAAAGGATCATTGGCCGTTTCTTCTTTTGTTTACTTTAATTTAGTGGTAAGTGGGAATCAACGGCCAAAAATGGAGTTTAATGGAGTCATTAAATTGAGCAACTCGTCTGTCTTAATGTCAAATACCTTACCGTTGGATTCATGTAAATTGTTTTCTTCACTCCTTACCTACACTGTATCACATTTAATAATTATAGATGTATTTTTTACTTTATTACCAAATTTTGACATTTGACCGCACCTCCGCGTTAATGGTAACAGAATCTTTCTCAACGATCAGTCAATAAATATATGGATTAAAATAGGTATGAACAAGGGCTGATTAGTAATTTCATTAAGCCGTAATTAAGAGTCCTAGTATAAACAAAATCTCCCCGAATCACCCCAACACGAGTACACTATACATATATATAACGAAAAGAACAGCAAAAGTCACTCACTTGGGTGTTTTTCCTAGAAATTTACGTTTTTGTTTTTAGTTTTCCTTGCCCCGGACTTTTGTTATGCTTTCCTCATCAGCAAACAGTACCTAACAAGCAAGCAACGCCCGGAGAGAGAAATAAAGAGACGCACAGGCGCAAGCTGAGATCTAGCAACCATGGGTTGAAACTCCATAGCATGTGTGAAACCTGCCAAACTTGTCTGTTCTTTGCCACTAACTGCTGATCAGTAGTAACATAAAGCGTCCGCGTTCATATTTTCCGGTGAGATTCTCTGTCTTTTCTTTAAGTTAGTCAACATGTTCAAAGCCGCCTTCTGTTTCTGTTGTTCTCGTGTTCGATTTTTGGTATTCTTCTTTCTTCATTTCTATCTCGCTCTCTTTTATTTTTCCTTCTCTACGAGCTTTCAAGGAATGTTTGTTTGAAGTCTTTCACTTCAATTCCACGTTAGTAGTGCATGATAATTGTATGATTTCTCAAGTATGATTATGCAACAACTTTTTTCTTTTTTTACTTTTTGTTCTTGGATGTTTTTAACTATGAAACTCGATGATCTAACTTTGCTTCTATTTAAATTTTCAGTTTTGCGGTGTTTCCGCGATCAGGTTCATCCTGCCAGTTTTGGAGTTAGCAGTTAACCTTTGTTCCTAATCCTTGGACTACTTACGGCTGATCAGGTAGCTTAAGGTCTGATCTCAATTGATTGCGATTTATGATCTTACATACGGAATCTAAATTATGGAATGTTTTGTTTCTGGAGGTTGTTGAAAGGACGGGCTTTGGAGCTTTATATTTGGCCATCTTTGCACGCTTGACTGCCGGTTTCGTCTCGTATTCTGGTTGGGCCATCCGTCTTTGTTTAAAGGAATTTAGTGACAGTGTTCTACTTGGATTTAGCCATGGGAACCGTCTCGGAGGCAAATTCTAAACGCAAGTACTCTTGGTGGTGGGACAGTCACATCAGCCCAAAAAACTCCAAATGGCTTCAGGAGAATCTTACTGGTATTGTTCTGTTTTATTTTAGAAACTTGGTTTTTATTCTGTTTCAAGTATTGTCTATCTTCTTAGATCACCCTATAGATGCTGCCTTTGCAATGGGATTATAACTTAATTCGGCATGCTGGACTCTGTATGTACGCGACTTGTAGCAGTTTAACGAAATACTTACTATTCACTTGAGTTGCTATTGAAAGACGGTCTGTGAACTTTGCGTGCTAGTTATATGATATCAGAGATTGTGAATACCAGTGTCAACTACCTTACTTTTTTCAAAATTGTACTTGCTACTTTGAGATTGTGAAGGCAATTAACTAATTTCTATACTGTATCGTGACTCAGTTTTAGTTTCCAGTATTTTTTAATAATGGTTTCACAAGTCATGTTCAGTGACAGTGATTTCGAAGTAGGTTCTACTGTTCTAGTGCTAAATTTGGAGATGGAACTTCTTCGGTCTTTCTCTTTATTTGTTTTTGCATTAATGCCTTGATCTGATTCTATTCTGTCGGGACAGATATGGATGTTAAAGTGAAACAAATGATCAAACTCATTGAAGAAGATGCAGATTCATTTGCACGGAGAGCAGAGATGTACTATAAAAAAAGACCGGAGCTTATGAAATTGGTCGAAGAATTCTACAGGGCTTATCGTGCATTGGCTGAAAGATATGACCATGCAACTGGGGTGCTACGCCAGGCACATCGGACGATGGCAGAAGCATTTCCCAATCAAATTCCGTTTGTTCTTACTGATGAATCACCTACAGGTCCCTTGGCAGATGGTGATCCCCGTACACCTGATTTGTCATCAATGCGTGCTTTTGTTGACCCTGATGAGTTGCAAAGTGATGCTTTGGGGTCATCATCATCAATTTTCCATACCACCAAGAGGAGTGGAGCTTTTACCGACGAATCTGATACTGGTGCTGGCAGAAAGGGTTTGAGACAGCTCAGTGATAGTTTGGGGTCTGGACAAGTGGTGAACCATTCAAGGTTTGCCGAAGGAAGAGTAAGAAAAGGACTCAACTTTTCTGATCCAGAGGAGGGTAGCCAGGATCTCAAGGCTCGAGTTCCATCCGAGTCTGAATGTGTGGGACAAGTTGAGGAAGAAATTGTAACACTGAAGAATGCTCTCGCTAAATTACAAGCTGAAAAGGAAGCTGGTCTACTTCAGTATCGAAAAAGTTTGGAAAGATTGTCTAAACTGGAGTCAGAAATCTCTCGTGCAAAAGAGGATTCCATGGACCTTAATGATCGGGCTAGCAAAGCTGAATCAGAAGTACAAACTTTGAAGTTAGCCCTTGGCAAGGTAGAGGCTGAAAGGGAAGCTAGTTATCTTCAATACCAGCAGTGTTTGGATAAAATAGCAAATCTTGAGAATAGCATCTCCCTTGCCCAGAAGGATGCAGGGGAACTTAGTGAGCGTGCAAGTGAGGCTGAAACTGAAACACAATCACTAAAGGAAGACATAACTAGATTAGAATCTGAAAAAGACGCTGCTCTTCTACAGCTCAAGCAGTCTCTGGATATGATATCTGATCTGAGGGAAAAATTAAGGCTTGCTGAGGAAGAGGCAAAGAGGTCTTATGAGCGCGCTGAAGAAGCTGAAAGGGAAATTGCAATTCTGAAGCAAGCATTAGCCGAGCTAATAAATGAGAAGGAAACTGCTTCTGCTCAATACGAGCAGTGCCTGGAAAGAATTTCACTTCTGGAGCATAAACTTGCTTGTGCTGAGGAGGAGGTTGGACGGCTCAAATCTGAGCTAGATAATGGAGTTGCTAAGTTCAAGGGTGCTGAAGAGAGGTGTCTTTTGTTGGAAACATCAAACCAAACTATGCACTCAGAATTGGAGTCTATATCACAACGAGTGGCTGCTCAAACTGAGGAACTTACGGAGAAACAGAAGGAGATGGGAAGACTTTGGACTTGCATACAAGAAGAGCATCTGCGGTTTGTGGAGGCTGAAACTGCTTTTCAAACTCTGCAACATTTGCATTCCCAGTCACAGGAAGAACTGAGGTCTATGGCCGTAGAGCTCCAGAATAGGGCTCAGATTTCAGAGGGCCTGGAAACTCGTAATCATATTCTACAGAATGAACTGGCGCAGGTCAAGGCGGAGAATAAGGGCTTGAGTGAAGTTAATTTATCTTCAACTTTGACGATGCAGAATTTGCAAGGTGAGATTTCAAGCTTGCGGGAAACAATAGGAAAACTTGAAGCTGAAGTACAGCTACGGGTGGACCAAAGAAATGCTCTTCAGCAAGAAATATACTGTTTAAAAGAGGAAATAAATGAACTTAACAAGAAACATCTGGCTGTAATGAATCAGGTGGAATCAATTGGGTACAGTTCAGAGAGTTTTGGGTCTTCTGTGAAGAATTTGCAAGAGGAGAGCACGAAATTGAAAGGGGATCTTGAGAAAGAGAGAAGTGAAAATGAAGCACTTCTGGGGAAGCTTGAGAACATGGAGAAACTTATCACTAAAAATGCAGTTCTGGAAAATTCCTTGTCAGATCTAAATGTCGAGCTAGAGGAGCTTAGGAAAAAGCTGAAGAGTTTAGAAGAATCCTATCAATTTCTCCTGGCAGATAAAGAAGCTCTTGCTTCTGAGAAGACAACGCTGGTCTCACAATTGCTGGTTGCAACTGAGCATTTGGAGAAAGTCACGGAGAAGAACCTTTTTCTGGAGAATTCCCTTTTTGATGCAAATGCTGAGCTTGAAAGTTTGAGATTGAAATTAAAGAGCTTGGAGGAATTGTACAAGGCGATGCAGAATGAGAAGTCTGACCTGGTCATTGCCAAAGGAAGCTTGATATCGGAGTTGGACATTACTCAGAAAAGACTGGAAGATTTGGAGAAAAATTTCAGAGAGTTAACAGATAACTTCTATAATCTGGAGAAAGATAAAACTGCAATACTTGATGAAGTACAAGAGCTACGGGTTTCTCTTGATGCTCAGAAGAAAGAATATGCTAGTCTTGCCCAGTTCAGTGAGTCCCAGCTGGCTAGCATGGCATCAAAGATCTGCTTACTAGAAGAAGAAGTTCTTCATAGAATAAAAAAGTACGAGGATGAAGTGGAAAAAGGTGTTAATTCTCAGATTGAGATTTTTATCTGGCAAAGGTGGGTAAGGGATATGGAAGAAAAGAACATTTCCCTCTTGCTTCAATATCAGAAACTACTCGAGGCTTCTAAACTGTCAGACAAACTGATTTCTGAACTGGAATCTGAAAAAACAGCCCAAAAAGACAAAGTGCAGTCTTTGTTTGACCAAATTAAAACATTGAAGATGGGGCTTTACCGAGTGATAAGGACGCTTGAACCTGGTGCAAACCAGTGGTATGAAGGTAAGGCAGAGCAAGACCTACTGAACTATGTGGTTGACAGGATTGAAGAAACAGAAGAGTTGCTTTTCAGGAATGAGCAGCTGGTCATTGAGAATTCTGTTCTTGTTTCCCTACTTGGGGAACTGCAAATAGAGGTTGCTAATCTTGCGACAGCTAAAGACATTCTTGATCAGGAGCTCACTACCAGGATGGAGCAGCAGTTGGTTTTGCAGGGTGAGAGCCAAAAACTTGTAGAGTTGAATGCAGGTTTGCAGGTGAAAGTTACAGAGGGGCAAAACAAAGAGGACATTTTGAGGGATGAGTTAAAGAATCTACAGGGACAGCTTTTGGACTCAAAACTGGGTCATAAAAACGTGCTAGAAGAGAATTCCAAGATGCTTTCTGAGCAGAGATTGTTGATGCAGTCACTCTCAACCTTGAAGGCAGAAAAGTGTAACCTAGAAGAGGAAATCTGTGCTGCTTTTTGTGAATCGGTATCTCAGGGTATCCATTCTTCCCTTCTCAGAGATATCATCTTTCGAAAATCTCTGGAAGTTGAGAAGCTGATAGGAAATCTGGATGAACTCAATTATACAAATTATGACCTAAAGTGGAAAGTAGAGATAATGGAAAGCAAGTTGGAGAAGCTTTGTTCTATGGAGAATGAGAATGCGGCACTGCAAAAAATGGTAGAGAATCTGAAGTGCAATTGTGGCGAGGTTGAGGTCATTCGAGCAGATCAAGAAAGACAATTGCTGACATTATCTAGACATTATGACGAGCAGAGTAGGGAGGTGGAGTGCATCCATGAAGAGAATAAGAAATTAGAGATTGAGCTATGTAAATTGCATGAAGAATATGTGGTAACTAAAAGTAGGGAGGACAATTTGAATCATGAACTGCGAAAGGAAAGAGATGAGCTCGAAGAGTGGGAGTCTCAGGCTACTGCATTATTCGGTGAACTGCAGACATCTGCTGTGACAGAAGCAATTTTGGAAGAAAAGGTTCGTGAGCTTGTTAAAGCATGTGAACTCCATCAAGATAGGGACTGCTCAAGAACTATGGAGATTGACCAGCTGAAGGAAACAGTACGTACCCTTGAAGGTGTAAACGAAGGACATACAGCTCACATGACCGCCATTATCCCAGTTTTCAATTCTTTGAGGGATAGCGTTACTTCATTAGAAAGTCACACTCTTCCTCACGAAAACTGTGCCCAAGCCAACGGCAAGGATGCCAAGGTGGTTGCTCACTTTTATATATACTTCCTATCTGCATCAATACTTTCTTTAGCTAATCTAAATCTATAACTGCCAGTTAAGAGTAGTACCTCCACCTTTTTTAATTTATTATTTATTATTATTATTATTATTATTTTCAATTATGTGGAGTAGCATAATCAGTCACTTGGGAATTTTTTTTGATCTTACCTTACCTAGGAACTCCCAAAACTTCATTCAAACATCCATTTGTTCGTCAAGAATCTGTCCTTTTTTTATAAATATGCTTTCTGTTGAGAACCATCTTGGACATTCGTAGGATTGCTTTCGTGAAATGACTTAATAATCATTTTCTTCCCTCAATTCCTTGCATCCACTATTGGGTATCCTCTAAAGTCCATCACTTGCAGGATGACACAACGATCGTTCATACTGACTGGTGTCAACAATTGAGCGAAGGAGAGAATGCAATGTTCGGTGGTGGATTGCTGGCCTTGCAGGAAATGCAAATGAAGATCAGAGCAATAGAGAACGCAGTCATGGAAAAGGAGAGACATCTAATGGTGGAGAACATAAATGCTAACTCCAAACTAGAGGCTGCAATGAGACAGATTGAAAAATTGAAATCAAGAAGCAGCTTGCACTGGCAAGGTAGTTCGAAAGGCAAGCATGCTAATCCAAGACCAGAGGTTGAGGAACTGGAACCTGTAGTTGTCGATCATCTCAGGACACGAAAACAAAAGCACGAAATCTCTGAAGAGGAAGTGATGACTAAAGACATAATCCTCGATCAGATATCCGATTGTTCTCCCCATGGAATCAGCAGAAGAGAAGCCGATAATCAGATGCTTGAAATATGGGAAGCTACCAACAAGAATGGCAACATCGGCCTGACTGTCGGGAAGTCCCAGAAAGCGATCAGTTCACCGAATGGGAAGAAACACAGTAGACGGCATCCCTCATCCGATTCTCTGGTTGAGAAGGAGGTAAATGTTGACAAATTGGAGATTTCCAAACGATTCTCGGGATCTTTTCAAGAAACAAGTGAGAGGAAAGTACTGGAAAGACTAGATTCTGATGCTCAAAAGTTAGCAAACCTTCAAATTACTGTGCATGATTTGAGGAGGAAGTTGGAGATCACAGAGAAAAGCAAAAAAGGCAAAGGCTTTGAATTCGACAGTTTGAAGGAACAGTTAGAAGAGTCGGAGGAGACCATCATGAGATTGTTCGAGTTTAATCGCAAACTAATTAAGAGCATTGAAGACAACAATTCAATATCCTTCAATGAGGAAACAAGTTCAGCTCCAGATGAGAATGCTACAAGCAAGAGGAGAAAAGTTTCAGAACAGGCGAGAAGGGTGTCAGAAAAAATTGGGAGATTGCAGTTAGAGGTTCAGAAATTGCAGTTTCTGCTACTGAAACTTGATGATGAAAACAAAAGCAGTGGGAAAACTAGAATAATTGAGAGAAAAACCAGAGTTCTGCTGCGAGACTATCTCTACGGTGGGACAAGAACAAGCCAGAAACGAAAGAAGGGGCACTTCTGTTCGTGCGTGCAACCACCAACTAGCGATTGAGACGATTATATTTTCATCCATACATTCGTAGTTTCTAAATACCTACTTTTGAGACTTTCTTAGTTGCTTTGTGCATAAACTTCCTTTCCTAGAAAATTTCGGTAGATCTACAGATCTTGCTGTACATTTCAGGCGCCATCTAAACTTCGAGAAGTTGCTCCAAGAGGGCATTTGCTTATCTTGGGGGTTTGTTTCCATTTTATTTTTTTCTACAGATTCTATTAAAACATGTCTAGAAACACCCTAGGCCATCCTACAGGTGGGTTAAAAATGCTTGCTCATATTGTAGAGGTGGCAATGAAAGATACCAGGTGGTTTAACAATTAGGACGGACAGAAAGGCAAAGCTTTGACACAACCAAACCCTTTCGTACTCGTGTTACCTTCCATACCTAAAGAAAGTTTCTTGGTTCTGGAGCACTGTTTGTTTTACATGGACTAGGAGTCCAGGCGCAACTCTCTTCTTCTTTCCGTTCCTGGTAGCAATTGTTACTTGTGTGTTTCAACGATGTTGGTAGAGTTTATGAAAATATGCTTCTACTGTACAATTTCTGCTTTCAAATATGAAGTCCAACCATGCTTCTCTAACTACAAGAGACTGACGAACACACGCCTTTGTAAATCACCAGTATCAAATCCCAAAAGTATAATAATAAGACTTGTTTAAAAGGGGGGTGATGAGAAAATACATGCAACAACGTCAACAGACGTCTGTTGAGATCAGAATGAATGATGTATTAGTCAGACATCCGTTCTTAAATTTACATGTGGCATATCCCCCACAAAATTCACTTAGCACTGATTAAGGATTCTTCAACTACAAGCTCTGGAATTCGGAGGAGGGATTTACTAATTCAACAGACACTTCTGTTTTGAGTATACCGCTAGGTTCTCCCTCGTGGTTTTCCCCAGTGGATCAACCTGCTTACAATACTGTTCTCCATAGCCGTAATCGTGATGGCCGGACAAAGCAACATCAGGATGCAGTTGATCTCCACTATCAATCATAATATTCTGGAGCAAACAGCATACCAAGATAATGCTTGGTAGTTTCCGCTTATCAGGTCTCCACATGACCTTATTAAGAATTCTCCAACTACCCTTTAATTGCAAAAATGATCTCACTGCTAGCAACCTGGCAGACTCGTGCATAGAATTGAAACTGATCAAGGAATCAGAAAGTTCATCACCTCTATCAGGTGTTATGAGCCATGGAAGAAGAGGATAGCCGACGCCACCAACAATATATTCCCTTATCTCCACCCCTTCAGCTAAAGTCCTCAAACTTCCATTCAGACGTTTCCCATTCTCACAAAGCTTGAAAAATCCAGAACACTTGAGGAGTCTCGACACTGTCATGCCTCCAGGCCAACCAGTCACAATATCAAGAAACCTCATCTCATGGTCAACAATCCCCTGCAAGAACATGCTGTAATTCTTCTCTTGGTCGCACCAATCATCCGAGGTTTGAACAGCTGGAAGTGTCATTGTGATGTGAGTTGAATCAATAGCTCCACAACAATTTGGCAACCCAAATGTGGCTTCAAACTTGGACTTTATTTCCTCCATTCTACTCGAATCAGGCCACTTGAGATGGTGCTTGGCTCGTTCTTCTAAAGATTCAATGAATCTCCAAGTCACTTGAGAGACAGTTGACTGGCCGACCCCAAAGGCAGCCCCAACTGAGACCTGAGACTTGCCGGAAGCTAGCCGTCTGAGAGCTATGGCAACCTGTTTTTCAACACTAAGAAACCTTCCTTCAATGTTGATGAGCCCAGAGGGTGGTCTTGATATCAGATCTTCTCTTACAAGAGAACAAATGTATTCAAAAGTCTTTCTTGAAACCCTGAAGAAGTATTTGAACCCTTCTTCTTCATCAGATGGCACCAGAAAATCTACAATGTCAAATTCCAAATCCGAATATAAGTCCACTAGTAATTGAAAATTTTACGAAATCTGACATCGCCTATGACATAAACGCATATTCTTGAACATTTCACAACAGACCAACTGCAATGTATGCTATGTAAAGCAAATCCCAGTGCATTCTATTTCTACGGGAAAACACACCAATTGAAAATAGAAAGGACCCAGATTCACTAGCACGAAATTAGTTTTAAATTTCAAACAATTTCAGAGAAAAGGTGAGCAAGTGACAACGAAAAAGAGGGAAAAGGAACCTGGAGAAGAAGAATTCTTGACCCAGAAACTATCCCACCAATCCGAATCAGAGGCTTTGGGGTCGATTGGAACCACACTGGTCGTGGGTTTGCCATGCTTCTTCCGTTTCTTCAATTTCTTTGAAACCTTTTTGCCTTTCTTCGATTTCTTCGGAGGAGCCATCTCACCCTACACACAAGTCATCCCCTTCCAACTTCGCTCCAAACAATATATCTTGAGTAGATTGTCATTTACATTGCTTACGACTGATTTTTATTTTTATTTTTCATAGAAATAAATCACATATTTAGATGTTGAGTTGGGTTTTAAGAACAAACAGCAAATGCAAGAAGAAGACGAACAAGAATTTTTATTTGTGAAAGTCTAATTACACTGTACAGTAAAAATTAAAATTAAAATATTAGTAATTAAGTAAAAATACAAAGATATCATAACCATTTCACCATCAGATGTGTTAAGTATACACTTGTACTTTTTTTTGTTTTTGGTTACAATACACTTGGGTCCAGTTTGGTTGGTATAAATTATACACTAGGAAAGTCACCTTTTTCGTAAAATTTAAATTATTATATTTGGTTCGTTTTAGTTAGAAAAGTAAAAATTTCCTAATTTAAGGAAAGTAGTAGCACTTTCCCTAGATTCTAAATCCCAACACCCCCTTAATATTTAGATTACTTTCTTCAAGATTTTAATCTAAAAATTATACTGGTCAATTTAACCCTTCCTTCTTT